>OZ024708.1:12350068-12387829 GCA_964016945.1 Microplitis deprimator | reverse complement strand
ATAGTAGTAATTACGTTTAGTAATAGTCATAGCTATAAGAAATAGTTATAAGTAAATACAAATAATAGTAAGCGGCTGAGGCAGCCGTTTAGCACGTGCGTGGCTCGGGCGATCACCAAAGTTAAGTAGCATCGAGCAAGATTACTACTTCGCTGGGTGACCGCTTAGCCACGCATCGGGTTCGAACGAAGGTCTCTGACCGTTAAGCGCGGGATGAGAAGCTAGTGATCGATAAAATGGGAATTTTATCGATCACTAGAGCCTCACCCAAACCATAACTGTACTGGCTAGGTTTTATCTGTGGTTTTCCTACGCCACTGCACCTCCATTGCACTAGGGAGGTAGTAGTGCATCACCGTAATGATGCGGTACAGTACAAGCACAAGTCGGGCCACAGCTGCACAATAAGGAAGCAGTTTGCGATTTAAAGGCAAAAATGTAAAAAGATACTCCTGTATTCTATACATTGAAATAAAGAAATAATAATAATAGAACAAATAATAGTAATAGTGAAAATAGTAATAGTGCCGACTAGTTATAAGTAAATCACAAAAAAAAATCGGTCTGTCAGATGACCCTGCGGGCCAGCCTCAAAACTTCCCGCGGTTTTCAAGCTCCTTGAGCTCGAAAAATCGTTGTGGATACATTTTCGAGCTCTTCGAGCTCGAAAATACTTTTGAATGCCTTTGTTTTCGAAAAAAAAACGTTTTTTACCATTTTTTCTCAAACGATATGTCTCGAACTAATAAAGCGATTGAGATGGTTAAGGTGGCAATCGACGCATTCTATTGAGTTCTACAACTGATCAGACTTTGAAATTTATTTATCGAATCGTTTTTGAGAAATTTAAAAAATACTAAAAAAATTTTTTTTTTAAATTCTTTCGACAACGGTATCTCTTGAAAAAATTAACCGATTTTGATGGTTGAGGTGGCATTCGACGCGGTTTATGAAGTTTCAGAGCCCAGTTGATTTTGGAATCAATCGATCGAGCCCGTAATAAGTTATCCGTAAAAAACATTTTTGAAAAAAGTTTATTTTTGGAATATCTCCGAACGAGCCCTACCGATCAAGCTCAATTTTTTTTCAGCTCCGAGATATTGATAAACCGCATCGAATGACACCTTGATGATCAAAATCGGTTTATCTGTTCAAAAGTTATAGATATTTACATACATACATACATACATACACTCGGACATCATCTTGAATTTAGTCAGAATAGCTTTCTAGAACCTCAAAACGTCGACATCTATTAGAATTTCGATTTTCACAAATCGGGGTGAAACCAATAACTTCACAAATTTTGAAAAATTTGCAATTTTCTTAGCGGGAAGTTAAAAACTGGCCCGCTTGGTTGCACACCGATTCACCATTACAATCTATCGTAGGCCACAAGGTAATCTTCTAAATGAATTTTTTACTGATATTTATAAATTGATGATAAATTACAAAAATCTGATAATTACAAGAGCTCTAAATTTTTATCTATTGAAATCCTCTAAAACACCTGACCATTTACAGTCATTTATCTCGGAATTATCGTTATATTGTATTCCGTGCTACTCCATTCAAATAACAAAGATTCGTGGTTAGATGTTATTATTCTTGACAATCAATCAAAAATGACCAATTTTCGCAAATCTAATCAACCCTTCATAAACGGACATGATTATCTTTTATGTGATTATACTTTTGATATCTTGAAGCTCTCTGCGAAAGTAGTAAACTATAGGAACTTTTCTAAAACTAGTCATGAAGCTCTATGTAGTACCCTCATGCAATTTCTTAAAATTGATAGAGAACTCTTGGATAACTCCGATCTCAATTATTTTACTAGCTTATTTCATGTTACTGCTATTTTAATTCTTGATGAATTTGCACCTGTTCATTCACGCAAAATTACTCATGCTCCTAATCCTTGGGTTACGAGAGAACTTAAAGCCAAGTGCAATGCACGTGATATTTAATATAAACGTGCTAAAAGAAATAACAATAAATACCTTCTAAATTTTTGTAAAATTAAGAGAAAGGAATCAAAAATTTAACTAACTAAGGCCCGTGAAAATTACTTATGTAATACACTGACTAATATTCTATCAGCATCTAATGTGTGGAGTAAACTTAAGCATTTGGGATTAGTTAATCCCAATGGATTACATCCTCCATGTAATGAAGCAACTTTTGAAGAAATTGAATCGTCTGATAGTAATCTTGTAAATTGTTTCTTTGTATGGACAGAGATTGACATTGTTGATGTAACAAAAGCTCTTCATCTCAATCTTAGAAAATCGAAGGGTAAAAGTCCGAATGAACTAAATCTTCAGTGGCTAAAAATCTACATTCCCCAGACAGCCATCTTTCTGACAGAGCTTTTCAATAGATCTCTTAATACTGGTATCTTCCCTCAAGCTTGGAAGGCAGTTTACATCTTATCATTGAATAAGACTTCTCCACTACGTTCTCTCTCTGATACTCGACCTATTTCTAATACCTCACACCTAAGTAAGGTTTTTGAGAGAATAATTGCTAATCAAGTAGTCACATACCCTGAGGATAATAATGTTTTAGATACATACCAATCAGGGTTTAGAAAACATCATAGTTCGCAATCTGCCTTCTTAAAACTTACTGATGATCGTGCTAGAACTATGGATAATGATCAGTTAACACTAATAGTTTTATTTGAGTTGACTGAAGCTTTTGATTATGTTGATCACAAAATCATCATGAAAACTTTGATTAAACTAGGATTTTCCCTAGAGACTGTTAAGTAGTTTTTGTCTTACTTATCAAATAGAACTCGATCTGTACTTGATGAAGATGGTAAGTCAGTTGGATTTGAAGATACAACTTCTGGAGTTCCTCAAAATTCTTTTCTTGGATCAATATCATTTCTACTAGATATAAACTGCAGCAAAATGACTTGCTTATAGTAGTCATGGTTTATTTGCTGATGACGAATATATTTATTTACATTGTTATAGTTATTAAATTCATGAAGCTACTAGGCAGTTGGACTTGAATGCTCAAGCATTTTTCTCTAATTCAAGTTTATAAATCGTATTTATTTTGTATAGGAATTTAATATGTTTTTGTCCGTACTAGTCATTATCCAGGCCAATATCAGACTTATTTTTGTATAATATTTAGTCTGATTTAGATCAGGTTTAGACTAAAAACAGACTTTATTAACTATAATTTTTAGTTCGTATTCGATTGTTTTTAAGGACAAAAACAAACTATTTGCTGTAATTTTTAATCTGTGTTCAATTGTTTTTAAGGACAAAAACAGACTTTATTTGCTATAATTTTTAGTATTTCAATCGTTTTTTAGGACAAAAACAGGACTTTTTATAAATATAGATAATAATAATAATAATAATAATAATAATAATAATAATAATAATAATAATAATAATAATTTAGATTTATTAATTTAATTTAATTTTCTTGGTATTTGAAACATGCTAAGGCGCTTCTGTAATAAGATGTCACGTAGAGAAAAATGTTGGCTCGAAACCTACCAATTTTTACAATGCTGTCAACCAAACTTGAAACAGGAAGTGAAGCATCCAAAAAATTATTGTTCTCTTGTAAAATATGATAATGCTGTATCATAATACTTATAACGCGCGAGAAACTCATCGATAAGCTTTAATATCAATTACTTTCATACCTTATAATAATTTGATGCAGCATCATTATTTTTTATAAGAGTATAGTAATTTTTTGGATGCTTTACTTTCGGTTTCAAGTTTGGTCGACAGCATTGTAAAAATTGGTAGATTATGAGCCAACATTTTTCTCCTTGGCACATGAATTTTGATGTTTTGTAATGCCAAAATATTTTTGATTTTATCCGGTAAATAAGAAAAATTTCTTGACATTTTAAGAGCTGTTTTATCACTTTTATTCAATGCTATAAATATTCAGTCAAGACAACTAAAAATTAAGCTGTCAAATTTTCATTAACTGCCGACATTTTTAAACAAAAGATACTGAATAAATCGTAAATCAAACATAATCAATTCTGCAACTTAATATTTTTTTTTTCCAAATATTGCCTATGAATAAAAATTTTATAAGTCCGAGAATTAATCTAGTTTGGTCTGCCCGTAACGCAATTTTTTTTTTAATTACAGGTCGAAAACAGCTTAAAATTTTTGTAGATCAAAAACAGATCAAACAGTCCAACTAGACTAAAATCAGATCAAATTTTTCGTTCCGAGTAGATCAAAAACAGATTAAAGTTTTTATATAAGTTCAATAACAGACCAAGTATTTCAAAAACATTCCAGTTAGACTAAAATCAGATCAAATTTTTCGACCCGGGTAATTATTTGTTTTAAAAATATTTACACTTTCCTTATACACACACTTCTGACACCAAATTGTAGTAATTGGTAACTTATAAATTAATATCACTTCTACTACAATGATAACACACTTAAATTAGAAATAAGAACACCACACTTAACAGCAGTAAAAGAAAGGCAAGAGATATATAGTTGGTCGAATACAGATATGTGCTGTTATGCTGTCAAATTAAGACTGACTGACTTTAGTCGTGCATTTATGAAACAAGAGAAGAAGGCATTTGTTTTCTAGTTATTTAAATATTTTTAAACATCAGTTTCACATTCGTTACAATATTATGGTAGAGGGTAGTGGATACGCAACGCGTGTATGCCCAAAAGAGTGAGGAAACAGCCTCCCGTCAAACGGAAATGGATTTAGGTCCCGTTCCATGAATTAATTATGCCCATTCTCATGACGATTTACAATTTGCATAAGGAAGTCGCCTTCATCTGCAGTAAAATTGACAACTTCGTATTTTAAACCAAAAACCAAGCGATCATTTAGCTACTCCGAGCGCTGTAGCCCTCTCTCACCGATCTGCCAGGAAAGGTATAATCTGATGACTGAAGATTTGGAGTGCATGCTCCGATTGATGTTCATGACTTTACGCGTCTGGATATCGAGGTCTCTATGCTCTTTCCGGGCCCATTTGAGGTCCGAAGGAATAGAGTAGTACCGGAATAGCAAGCATGTTTGTCGCAGCGACTCTGTTTTTTCCAGAAAGTTCTGATGACCAGATTTTCCGGAGTCTCCGCACATACTCGCTGTAGAGAGTCGTTTTGATTTTAGGAAGGTCCTGCCTAGGACTTCCGTCAATCTTTACATATTTGTACGACTCTCTGGCATCAAGATGATCAATGACGCTCCCACCTACTAACTCGATATCTTTCGGTGTTGTGTCCAATTAATTTTTTTTATTTAATTTATTTTATTTCATAAATAAATTTACGAAACTTCTCTTCACAAAAGCACGCGAAAACGCAGCGTCAGTTCTACCACCATTTCGGCGTATAAAAGTAACGCGAGGATTTTTGCAATAATGATTGACAAATAAACAAAAACTTATCGTCATTTTCCACCAATAACAACGATTAAATTACTCCCGTCAAACAACAATCGAAGTTTTTTAATAGCCTGAGCACAATGGTTGATCAGATTTTCGGATCTAGAGTCCCACGGTCCACACGAATGGTGTCGATAGCTCGAAATCTTATTGCAAACATCTGTCCTAGACAAAGCAATAAGTAATCGTCGTCAATATAAGGTACTAAGCCGATAGTTTCTATCGTGTAGCAGTACTGTTTTCTTAACAACGGTTTATCTTATTTTTAGATTCAGTCAAATTGTAAAACAATCTAGATACTTGGCTAATAGTTTTATATCGTGTAGCAGTATTATTTTATTATTTACAATTAGTTTCCGAATTTTACGAATTGTCAACTAACTTAGATACTAGGCCGATAAGTCTTATCGTGTCGCGGTATTATTCTGTTAATTACAATTTATATAAAAATCATTCCGGCTAGATCGAATAGTGACCCAAAAATCAAGTAAAATTGTAGTTTGATATCGGGTCGAGATACTCAGCACATAAAAAGCCATAGGGCTACATAAGGACGCAATCAAAATAATAATAATAATCAAATTATATTGTTTTATATCTTTCATAACTGCAATCCATTGTAACAGTTATAGTGTATAAGTGCTGTAATTAAAAAGTTACATGAAAAGAGAAAAGGTCATAATCTTAACCTAGTGAGTTCATTCGAAAATAGCATATAAGGCTTTATCCTACTACCCCAGCCACGTCCATCCAACCGAAATCATCAGGAAGAGGCCGGGTGAGCCACAAAGTTCTGGAGAGTTACTGCCTGCCCTGCTAGAAGGACAGACTCATCTCAAGTTGAGTGAGAGACATTTTTAATATCTTCTCTCTCTATTGATCCATTTATAAATGCAACGTAACCAAGCTGAAAGGCGTTTGGGTTCACTCTCTTCGAAAAATCCACATTAAATAATATTTATAGGAAGAAAAATACTTCCTCGTATTCTTTATTGTTGTCCGCAACCTCTATATCGCTCATCTAAATTTTCTATCGCTACCAAAGGGAGAAATCCCGGATAATTAATTTAAATCAAAGCGGCGGACATAACACGCGCAAGTCAGAGGACTTGTCCTTCACCAGATTAACGACCGGACGATGGTCTCTCCGTATAGAGACAAGTACCATTAAGATGCTCCGAGCAGACGGAATTAGAGACGCCAACCCGTAAATGCAAGACACCACCAATGATAATAGGTATATTTTCAAATTGTAGCTTGATATCCTCTATAACTTGTTAAAACAAAAAGCTCAGCAAATTTAATTGAGAAGTTACTCGTTGGTTTAAGGTAGAGATTACCAATGATCAACAGTGGCTTGTTTCTCTGTTGAAGTTTGATGAAAATCCAATCTCCAGTCTTTAAGATACAAGATGAGTTTAGTTTCTGGTTTGTAATAACTGCAAATCCACCGCTACTTCAATCAGTGCTATTAGTCTTGGTAGCAGGAGACCAGTCGATATTTGATGTAGTTTGAAAGTTTGGGTTTTTCGATTGCAAAGAAGCGATCCATGTTTTTCTGAAATACAAAAAATATCAGATTCTAATAGACAAAAATATTCCTAGGAATTACTGAAACCATATACATTTCGAAAGCAGATACTTATTTATTTATTATTAAATTAAGTGGTCGACTTGGGTTTTGTTTTTCCAGAGTCTCGAGAATTTTTTACACCCAAAAATTTAAATAGGGAATTACGAGGAGCAGGATTATTAGAAACTGCGGGTCTTGATTTTGGATTTTTTTCTTCTTTTTAAATCATTTTTTCAGCTATTGGACAGCAATGGAAATTTACCGTCAATTATTACGTTCTTGAATTTGATCATTGACTTCTTACCTTTGTTTCTGTATTTGGTTGCATATTCGTTTTTCCTTATAACAGAGGGTTCAACCTTGTCAAGTCTGGTCGAACCTAAGTATTATGGTCGAATATTAGGGCACCACTGAGAAATGGACTCGGCCTTCCATAACCGGATGTTGTAAAATTTTATTGTTATTCATTGATCAATCAGGGTCATTGTAATATTTTGTGAGAGAGGAGAGGAATCGTGGAATAGGCTGAAATAAATTTGTAGATTGTATAAATTTTTATTTTAATTATAAGTTAAGCACCTTGCTTTTTTTTTATTTTCCCTTATAACAATGAATTTTCCTTATTACAAACTATATTTCCTTAAAGCAAAGTCATCTTATGGCAAACTGAATATTTTATGGCAAAGTAAATTTAAAGCGTCTCCCGGACGTAACACACTTACACACTCTCGTTAAAAGACCATCCACCGGACGTTAAACCTAAATAATTGGTCCCCTGGACATTAATTTATAATAACCAATAAATATCGTCCCCTGGACGTTAACCAAATTCACAATTAAAAGCATCCCCTGGATGTATCTTTAATCTAACTTAATTTTTTTTGTCCACCGGACCTAAATCACAGACACTGTTTATTTTACTTAAAACTAATTTTTACTCTGCTTAAAACTATTTTGTTTTGTATTATCAATATCATCACTATCTTTTTTTTTCACTCTGGGGCGAGCTGGTCTAGCCAACAAACCCCTCAATAGGGTATTCCCCGATGATGTTGAAGAAACCGGCTCCTCAACAGCCTGGTTTCCTGACGCCGACAAATCCGCCGGCTTCTCTGCAGGGTGACTAGCCTGCTCTCTTGCCACCAAGGATGAAATATAAAGGGGGTTCACTTCACCAGGTCCCTCGGCGGAGAGATTCCTTGAAGTTGAACTGGACGGCTGTGGCTCCGATTATTGCTGCTGCTGTTTCTGCTCTTGCAATAATTGCTGGTTCTGCTGTAGTAACTACTGTGGAGAAATAATACGCACATACAATTAAATAAATGAAAAAAAAAAGAGGAAAGGAGATTTTTGATAATAATATAATTACGTGGACTATTGACTGAACCTCTGGGTTAACCCTAGTTAAAGAAAAATAATCGAAGTCAGTCATTGCCGCTAAAACTAAAATCCTTGTCGGATTTACCTACGAGTAAGACTCACTGAGTCGATTTCAAAGTTCGTTCTCGTGACGCTCCACGCTTAGGCATCTGGACTCCTAGGTTGGACACCTAAAGTAAAATCATTTAAGTTCGCATTAAATTTAATTAAACTTCTTCACGTAACGTCCACAGGCTAAGCAGCCGGAGTCCTTGTTCGGGAATAGATAATCCTTTTAATAAGAACCTTTAAAAGAAAAAAAAAAAAAATATATATATATATATATATATATATATATATCATCATAAATTCACTGGAAAGCAAAGCCGACCTATCGGTTCAGCGTGCAGCGCCTTCGTGTAAAAAGATTCTACCTGTGAATCTCAATTATATACTATCATAAAAACATTGTAAAACTCCTGTGTACCCAAATTCAAATTGGTTAATTTGGAGTGAGAGTGTGTGCAGGTATATCAACCCACCAGGGTGAGTTCATTAGTATAACATTTTTGTAGAATTTAACCTGTCAACATAGTGCACATGTTTTTTTTTATATACATTCGTATTTTACTTACTGTCCTTTTCTCCGACATTCAAAAGTGCTGGTAATTTAAATCATAGTAAAATATAAGTAAGACAGGGAAAGAACACGGTCTCCTCGAGGGCCCATATTTACCGACCCAGTGTCCCTCTTGCTCAGAAAATCCCTGACCTACCCTAACGCTACGCAAGTCATTGAATGGGACGATCTATAGTATATTCGCTTGGTACGAATATACAAATAAGTTGTAAAACAACACGAAATTTTAATATTCTTATATCAACCACGTGATCGTAAATCCTTGGTTGGATGACAGAATAAAAATAATTTTGCACTATAATTTATAAATTAATAATCGGTGCCCGATCTTCTATACGTTCTCACACTAAACACGTGACGTTCAATCGAACTCCTTGGCTGAGTTATAGAACACGGAAAATCGGCATTCCAGTATTAAATAATAAATTAAAGATAACCTTTTCACCCGTCACCTTCACTCACTCCAATCATAACAATTCAATTAATTAAAAGAAATTAATTAATATTTATCGAAATTTCGATTAATCGGGTAAAGATAAGTATTGATTAATACGGTTATATTATTTTTATTGATTATTTCCTGGAATTAAATCAATCTATCTTGCTTTGAACATATAACCGGGTATTGCGTCGCAATCAACCGGTCAGGACTTGTCGCGCGTGGGTCCGACCCATTCAATCGCCGGGTATTCATTCGTGTTCGCATTGAACATTTAATTTAATTGTGTTTGAGATTTAATATTAATATTAAATAATAATAACATCAATTATATTTTATGTTCAATGTTTAGTCAGATTCCTTGAGATTCGTTCACTTCAACAATCTATTTATTTCTCATTGAACACTTGCTTCAATTGCATACAATATTCCATATTGATAATTCATATTAATATTCAACGACAATAGTACAAGTAATATCGGATACTTAAGATTTTGTTTGCGTTTTTCTTGACATTAATTTACATCATATCAATCGAATATATCAATCTAACTTCATTCACAGCAACAGCCTAGTAACCAGCATATCTATCAATTTCTATTGATTAGATTTAAATTCAATTTACGTTTGACTCAACGACTAGTCGTATCATATTGCTTTGTTAATCAACACAAGGTTTAACATAATTTGATCGAATCTCACGATATCAATATCTCGACGATTCACATCGTCATCTACCTGATCGATCGGGAAAAACTCGCTTCTACGCATTTAACGACAACCTAGCTATCTACCAGTGGATAGTTAGAGTTTCTCTCTAGCAACATACAGACGTGTATATCCTCTCGAAATCAGCACCAGTGATCACTATCAAACTCTCTCGAATAATTATTCACCCAATCGTACGAATTTTTGGCGTAACTATCCACCAGTGGGTAGTTAGAGTCTCTCTTTTATCTCATATACAGAATTGTATATTATTTATAATCGCGATATACGGACGTGTATATTCTCTTATAACATTCTAACTCAGTCTCGAGCAAATACGACGATCCAGCATCGCGTAACTCTTCACTCTATACATACACACGTATAAATTACAAATTCACACATTTACACATACACACAGATATACATACATTCAACAGCTTGTGTCAATTGTTTAACGAGTTACTGTCATTATTGTTATTTCAATATTCTCCTATTTTCTCAGTGTAACTATCTTAGGATTTTATGCCGTATAGTGCTTTCCCTATTTTCTTGGGTCAAAATGCATTCTTCATTTCGTTACACCCAAGCCACGACTTTCATTAAAATTACACCTATCTTATCCTATCCATCCTCATAATCACTTAATTCAACTTAGATCATTAATTCAATTTAATTTACAGGTAAAGTTAATTTAAAAATAAAAAATTTACAAATTATACAAATACGAACAAATCAAACAATTTCATGCTAACAATAATTATTTTCCATGTGTTAATAAAATCAAAAATTTTTAAATAATCAGTACTAACAGATTTGAGGTTAAATATCTTTTTATGTTATTTAACAGGTTCAATACATAGTTCCCGGTCAATTAACGATCCTTCTAATTCACGAGTTATTCCTATCAATTTTTACTCTTCATCGTTAACACAATATGACCCTCATGAAAAATTAGTTGATTTTCTTAATCTTGATTACGAAGGAATCATCGTCCTAAGTACATTCAATATTAATCCTAAACAATGTCTTAGTGATAATGCAAGAAACATCTTAGTATAAAAATAATAGATCGTGAAACAAATATTATATTAAGCAACATGAATTGTGAAGTTGGACTCGGCTAAGAATAATATAAGTGAGTTAGAGTTTACAAAGATTCTGATTTTTTTTTCTCATTATGAACAGTTTATTTGAAGTTATTTCTATTAACGTGTTTGAATATTTCTACATACTGCTCTCAATATTTTAAATATCAATTTAATAATTTTGGAATTATTTTTTTAAGGATTGAACCTACACGCCTAACAGCTCTGGCTAATGAAGTTGGTGATATTTTTAATAAAGAAAGACGTCTTCGCAATGCAGGTGTTCTAGAAAGCACCCAAAAAAGTCCTCCAATACCAGTTGCGGCAGTTCCTAGACCAACCGCGGATGCTAAACTTGATGAAAAGATAAATTTCCGAAAAAATAATTTTGAGCCTTGGGATACTATAATGCACTATTAGAAAGAATCATATGAAAAACTCAATACTATGGGTAGATGAATTTTCCGGTAATCGAAAGAAACAGACGCGAAAAAAAAAGATCGGGATAGCCAATTACAAGAGTTTAAGGTGAAGATAACTGAATTAGTGAAGTCTGAGATCAGTTTATAACGTTCGCTTCTATTTCACATGTCCCACGGCGGAGTGTGGGTAGTGCTCAATAGCCGTTATGGCCCTCCGTTGGTGAAAAACTGGAAATGAAAATAATAACAACACAAAGTGCCTTGAAAGACGACCGAAATCTCCACTGGACCCACAGCTCTGCTCCGGCTGGGTTAGAAATCCTAGTTGGGCGCCAGTTCGTGTGCCCCACGGACAAATTCAAAATTCCAATAAAAAATAAAATACCACGGAGAAAAATAAAAATGAAAAATAAATGAAATACAGGATAGCAATTTCAGGGTTAGGAATAGGAAAGCAAGAAAAAGATAGCAGTAATTAAAATAATAAATTTAATATAATACCGAGTTGCTGACCATTTGCCTTTAATTTTTTAAATTAATATAAACAATATAATAATTGGTAAATAATAATATATCCCACACACGTAATATTTATAAATCCTTGTAAGTAATAATCATCACGAAATAATAAGGTGATAAGTGTAGATCATAATAATCACAAACTAATAGTTCGGTATTTGTAAATAATCGTCACAAAATAATAATATAATACTTGTAAATAATAATCGCAAAATAATATTATATTACTTGTAAATAATAACCGCAAATTAATTATTTAGTATTTGTAAATAATACTCGCACAATAATATTATAGTACTTGTAAATAATAATCGCAAAATAATATTATATTACTTGTAAATAATAATCGCAAATTAATACTTTAGTACTTGTAAATAATAATCGCACAATAATAATATAGTACTTGTAAATAATAATCGCAAAATAATAATAATTATAACTCAGTCGCAATCGACGCTTAGTGTGAGTAAAGAGATAGAAGTCGTGGAATCGGTCAGCAATTATATCCACCGCACCGTTCCCGTGCATAACAAAATAATACTAATACTATTAATAATACTCAAGTATTATAAACCACCATTAAATAATTCAAATATTGAACATATTATTTAACCAATAAATAATAATAATAATAATAACTGTAATTATTGGATTGATATTCTGAGCTCAATAATTACACACTTCATCATATACCTATGAAAATTATTAATACTCAGAATCGACCATCTTTTTTACTCTTATGCGATAGACAAATGACCACCAACGCGGGAACAAAATTACACGCCAATGTATTAGCCAAAAAGTACTTATAGTTTACGTAATTAATCAACTCCCTTGGTTGCACATTAATACGGTAAATGTATTTTCCTTTATGCTTTTTGTCAAAGTACTCGAATAATGCCAATGGATTTATATTATCTACTCAAAATACCAAATGGCGTCAAATTTATAATTATACAAATGCAACAGAAGCACACACGCTACTCTCACAGAGACTAACCCACGTCTGACCACGGCAGCACGTGAATTTCATGCCGGCACTTCGGCCGGCGCCATTTTGTCATAGATCTCACTTCAACCAGTGGAGATATATCTGTCGCATGTTATTTCTTTACAGTACCACCAACATAGTACATAACTTTGGCCGTGTAATTTATCCAATTCCCGAAGCTAAATGACCAATTGTCCCTTTCATAATTAATTATTAATATGATTTACAAATAAATCAATTAATGATTTATTCACCAAACTAGTAGATTTATTTATAATAAATAAATTTACTAATGCCAACTGTTGCGCTGACGTGCAGGCGTCAACCAATGATAATAATCACAAGCACATGAATCAAATGCGCAATTATTTCTCCCAGCGTTACAAAAATCCAAACATGCTCGAATTAATCAGTGAAATCTCCTGATTCAAATACAATTTATACCTAAGAAATCAATAAAGTATTATTAACGCAATAATAAATACAAAAGCTTATATATAAACGAAATAATTATAATAACAAAATATCGGATGAGACGTGTGAGCAGCGTGTGCTGCCCTCTGTTGCCCACCGACCTGATGCGAGACTGCCGCGATATTAAAATATCGTGACAAGTTAAGAATTAAAAACTATGAAAAGTGGATTGTTAAAATTAAAATCTGATGGCGACCTCAATGGTAAAAAAATAAATAACAACGTAAATCAGAAAATCTCAAGTGATAAACCATTATTTAGTACAATAGTAAATAAGACTACTACTAAAATCAACAATGAACGGATAGTAATTAAACCATTAAATAAGCAACAAAGTGAAGAAACTGTTCATCAAATGCAAAACAATATTAACATTACTGCACTGGATATTGGGATAAATAAAATCATAAACAGCTCGGATGGTAAAGTCATCGTAGATTTGGAGAAAGAATCAGATTAACTTTTACTGAGCAATGAGATACAAAACAGATTAGGAAATTCATTACAAGTTTCATTAGTGACAAAAAAATTACCAAAACTAAAAGTTATAGGTTTGCCAATAGATTTGATAAAGATGGATGAAAAATTGTTTTTGAATAGTTTTATGAAACAAAATAATATATCAAAAGGCAATGAAGATACTAAATTAATTAAAAAGTACATTAAAAATCAAAACAGTGGTTCTGTAATATTAGAAATAAATCCATCTGTTCATATAGAGCTTTTAGAAAGTAAAACAATTAAGCTTGGATGGATGAATTATAGAATTTTTAATTGTGGTGATGTAATCAGATGTTTCAAGTGTTGGGGTTACCATCACAAAGCAAATGATGTAAGAAACAAACAGTTTGTGGGAAGTGCGCAGAAAATCATTTAGAAATCGATTGTCAGAATAATGCAAAAAAGTGTATAAATAGTATAAATTGGGCAAAAAAATTAAACTTGACTAATTGTAAAACTGATCATGAAGCTGCAGAAGTGAATTGTAATTTTTATGAAAAAATTTTAAACAACGAACAAAAAAAAATAGTCAAATGTGATAAATAGCAATGGGTGAAATCATCTTTACATATAGTCGTACTGAATATAAACGGATTAATAAGTAAAAAAGATATATCTACTAAGTAGATAGAATTTTCTAAGCCGGATGTTATTTGTTTATGTGAAACTCATGTGACAGATGAAGTTCTAGATCATGAAATTAAAATTGAAAACTACAATATGATTCGCACGAATACTTCTAACAATAAAACAGGTGGTGCAATAACATTTATTAAAAAAATTTACGAGTTCAGTGTTTTAGTGAATAGTACAGATATTAGTGAAGGAACTTCGTTAAATGTATGCCAATTCCATATGAAAGAAAAATTAACAATTATTAATCTTTACAGATCACCAAACAGTAGTATAAGTAGATTTTGTACAAATATTGTAAATTTTGTAGATAATTTTATAGATATATGTAAGGTAGTTGTAGTTGGTGACTTTAATATAGATATAAGCAATGAAAATTACTATGCCGAAAAAATTTTGAATAGTTTCGCAATATTAGGACTTAAACAAGCAATAAAAACACGAACTAGATCTACTTTAAGATCAAATACAATAATTGATTTAATTTTTTCTAATTGTAAGTTGAACTCTGCAGTATTAAATACGCCAAGAATTTCTGATTACAACATTATTGAATTGAAAATTAAAAATAAAATGAAAAAAGATTTACAATCGACTTCAGTATTTAGTAGAAATTACAAAAATTTTGACTACAACGTTTTTCATAGAACGTTGGAATATAAACTTGCTGATATTTTACCAATTTTAGTTAAAACTGATGATACAGTAAATGAAAATAATTTCGACGAACTTATAGTTAAAATAAATGATAATATTTATGGTGTTATGGACGAGGTGGTCCCAATAATTGAAAAAACTGTATATCCGAACTGAAATACTAAACCGTGGATAAGTAGTTATATTATAAATAAAATAAAAAGAAGAGATGAAATTTTTCATTTAGCTAAGAGAGCAAAGTGTACAAAAAATTTTGAACATTATAAAAAATTAAGGAATGAACTGGTGAATGATATTAGGATAAATAAAAAACGATACTATGAAAATAAAATTGATAATAATAAACAAAATTCGAAATTGATGTGGTTTGAAATAAAAAAATTAATAGGGGATAAAAAGTCTCAATCCATAATGCCGAACAGTATTAGAATAAATAATGCAATAGTTTCTGATAAACGTGCTATTGTTCATGAATTTAATAAATTCTTTGTTGATAGTATAAATAAGATTGTGAAAGAAATTAATGAAACGGATATAAAGTGTGATGAGATAGAAAGTAATTGGTCACATATCAATGATGAAATAGATATAAATATGTAAATAATAATTTAAATGAAAAAAATATTGTAAATAATAAATGTAATACTATAGGACTCGACAAATGTATTGAAATTTCGTATGCTGAAGTGAAGTCGATAATTTATAACTTAGATAAAAATAAAGGTTCAAAAAATGATATAAATGTAAATATAGTGAAATGTATATGGGAATCAAACTATAAGATAATATTAAATACACTAAATTTGTCTCTAAAAATAGGAATAGTGCCAATAATATGGAAATTATCAACCATTACTCCATTACAAAAAATTAAAAATAGCAATAATATTGAAGACTTCAGGCCAATCAATACCTTACCTATTTTAGAACAAATATTAGAGCAAGTTGTGAAAGCAAGATTAGAAAAGTACAATAGTGATGATAACATTTTAAACGATAAACAATTCGGATTCAGAAAATTTTTTTCTTGTGAAACAGCTATTCAGAGCTCACTTATTGATTGGCGTAAAAGTCTGAATCAAGGCATGTATGTTGGTGTTATTTTTATTGATTTCAAACGAGCATTTGAAACTATAAATAGATTTACATTATTAAAAAAAAGGTCATTCGGCAGCCGAAATGGAGGGTAGATTTTTCCAATTAATCGATATAAAAAGTTAGTTTTATTCATACATATCTTGTGATATATGTTAGTGTGCAGTCATGACATGAAATTAGACTCGTTTTCTAAGAGTGAGGGTAAAAAAGGACAACGATTATTTCCGATAGAGAACTTCAAATAGTTGATTTGACATAACATTATATAGGTAATGTACCAAATTAACCTTCACATAAATAAAGTATCGAAAATTTAATTAGTATGAAATCGTCATTGAAATCGCTGTTACCATGGCAAGGCCAGTTATGATTATAGGACGTACAGGTACGATTAAAACATCATAAATAACAAAAAAAATACTTTTAAAATCTAAAATAGCTGGGAAATTTACAGGTTATTTCGTTCACAATAAATACACGTGCCAAAATTGTATTATAATGGGAAATGCATAAGTTATGTGGAATGCACAACATATTTTCAACATTTCTTGATTTCATTAAAAATTTCAAGGCTAACAAATTATTGGAAGAAATGGTCAAAACATGAAGCTTAAGGTCATAAATTAATGCTTATTAGACAAGCTTTCAGATAATTTTTACAGAAATTGTCTATGAATGTTAGTTTTGAAGTTATATAAGCTTTAACAGTGATTGAACACTGATCTTTACGAAAGATCATGAAAATTTCAAACAGCCATAATTTCAAAACTATTCAAACGATTTAGCCCATCTTTGAACTTGATCAAGGTAATCGCCTATATAATAAGTGTGAAAAATTTCATCAAGATCCGATAAGAGCTGTGGGTGCTATCGAAATGACAAAACCAGTAATAATCATCGGGATTAGAGGTACGTTTGATACATCATAAATAATTAATGGAATACTTTTAAAATATAAAATAGCTGTAAAATTTACAGGTTATTTTCTGCACAATAAAATGCAACTGACGAAACTAGATTATAATGGGACAAGCATAAGTTATGTGGAAAGAAAACCATATTTTCAACATTTTTTGATTCCATTAAAATTTTCAAGGCTATCAAATTATTGGAAGAAATGGTCTAAATATAAAGTTTAAGATCATAAATTAAAGCTTATTAGTCGAACTTTGAAATACTTATTGCAGAAATTATCTATGTGTTCTAGTTTTAAAGTTATACGGAATTCAAAAGTGATTAAAAACTGATTTTTTCGAAAAATCGTTAAAATTTCAAACAGTCATAACTTCTAAACTAATTGACCGATTCAGCCCATCTTCGAACTTAACCGTCCGTTTAACACATGAAATAAGTGTAAAAATTTTCATTAAGATCGGGTAAGAATTGAAGACGCAATCGTGTCCTCAAAAGTTCGTTCTATTACATATATATATATATATATATATATATATATATATATATATATATATATATATATATATATATATATATATAAATTTTTTAACGAGTGTTATTTTTGAACTCTACTCAACTAATTATGATAGATTATGACGAAATTTCTTGGAAAATCGACCATGAGGACAAATACAATAGTTAGATTTTTAAAAAAATCTTCCTAAAAAACTATCAAAATTAGGGTTAAAAGGATCAGTATTAAAATGGTTTAAATATTTTTTGAGAAATAGACGACAGTGAGTAAAAGTAAATAATATTTTCTCCGAAGATATCGAAACAGAGCATGGAGTACCACGAGGTTCGAAACTAGGGCCTCTATTATTCATATTATACGTAAGTGATATGATAAGCTTAATAAGAAAATTAGGTATTACTTGTAGGCTATTCGCAGATGATACCAAGATTTATTTTGCTAGTAAAAGTGTAAAAGATAAAGAAAATAAGTTAAATTTTTGTTTATATTTGTTGGACGAAATGGTTAAGAGAAAAATCAGTTAAAAATTAATTTAAATAAAACTGTTTTTATGTTGATACATCATAGTAATCAAATAAAAAAGGCCATTCGGCAGCCGAAATGGAAAGTAGATTTTTCAATTAATTTATATAAAAAAAAGGCCATTCGGCAGCCGAAATGGAAGGTAGATTTTTCAATTAATTGATATAGAAAAATAGTTTTATACATACATATCTTGTTAGCGTATAGTCATGATATGAAATTAGACGCGTTTTCTAGGAGTGAGGGTAAAAAAAGACAACGATTATTATTGATAGAGAACTTCAGATAGTTGATTTGACATAACATTATATAGGTAATGTACCAAACTAACCTTCACATAAATAAAGTATTGAAAATTTAATTAGTATGAGATCATAATTGTAATCGCTGTTACCATGACAAGCCCAGTTAAAATAACAGTAATACTTTTATTTAAAATTTAAAATAGCTGTGAAATTAAAAGATTATTTTGTTTACAATAAAATACACGTGACAAAATTGTATTATAATGGGAAATTCATAAGTTATGTGGAATGAAAACCATATTTTCAACATTTTTGATTTCATTAAAAGTTCAAGGGTATCAAATTATTGGAAGAAATAGTGAAAACATAAAGCTTAAGGTCATTAATGCGAGATTATTAGTCAATCTTTTAGAAACTTTTTACGGGATTTCTGTATAAATATTAGTTTTGAAGTTATATGAGCTTTAGCGTTGATTAAAAACTGATTTTTACGAAAAATCATGAAAATTTCAAACAGCCATAATTTCAAAACTATTCGGGGGATTCAGCCCATCTTCGAATCTGATCAAGGTAATCGCCTATAGAATAAGTGTAAAAAATTTTATCAAGATCCGATAAGAACTGTGGGTGCTATCGTAATGACAAGACAAGTGATAATCATGGAGAGTAGAGGTACGTTTGATACACCATAAGTAATAAAAGAAATACTTTTAATATATAAAATAGCAGTGAAATTTACAGGTTATTTTGTGCACAATGAAATACAACTGACGAATTGGGATTATAATGGGACAAGCATAAGTTATGTGGAATGAAAACCATATTTTCAACATTTTTTGATTCCATTAAAATTTTTAAGGATATGAAATTATTGGAAGAAATGGTCAAAATATAAAGTTTAAGGTCATAAATTAAAGCTCATTAGTCACGTTTTAAAATACTTTTTGCAGAAATTATCTATGAGTTGTAGTTTTAAAGTTAAATGAACTTGAAAGTGATTAAAAATTGATTTTTTCAAAAAATCGTTGAAATTTCAGACAGCCATAACTTCTAAACTAATCGACTGAATCAGCCCATCTTCGTACTTAACCGTGGTAATCACACATAGAATAAGTGTAGGAAAGTTCATTAAGATCGGATAAGAATTGTAGACGCAATCGTGTCCTCAAAAGTCGGTCCTATTACATAAATTTATATATTAATATATATATATATATATATATATATATATATATATATATATATCCATATATATATATATATATATAAATATATATATATATATATATATATATATACATACATATATAAATTTTTCAACGAGTGGTATTTTTGACAACTAATTATGATAGTTTATGACGAAAATCCCTTGGAAAATCGACCATGAGAACAAATACAATAGGTTAGATTTTTAAAAAAATCTACCTAAAAATGTGATAGACACCTGTGATATTAAATTATATGATGACAAAATTCAGGAGGTTCGGTGAGGACTAAATATTCAGGAATTATAATTGATAATAACTTAACTTTTAAATATAATGCGATTGAAATAAGTGATAAAATGGCTAAGAAATTAAATGTTATGTACAGATTAGGATACTCAGGTGAGTTGTTATGTAAGAAATTTAATTTATAAAACCGTAATGCTCCACATATAGATTTACTCTAGTAGCATCATGCTGAATTATAATAAAGGTGATATTGATAAACTACAGAAAATTCAAAATAGAGCCATGAGACTGGTATTAGGGGGTAAATAAATATACAAGTGTAAACAGTATGTTAGAAACTTTGAGTTGGATGAATATTAAGCAAAGGATGATTTTCAATTGTTGTATTCTAATACATAAGATAATATTAAATAAAAAATCACGATTAGTGTATGACAAGATTGTGAAAATGAGTGATAAACATACATACAATATCAGGATAAGTTCATTAATATCAATCAAACATACAAGAATGCATTCAGCAGACAAGTGTATTACATGTAGGTGGATTAAATTGGTACAACAAACTTCCTTAATCAATGAAAAAAGAACATAGAATTACGAATTTTAGACGTTTATTAAAAGAACATATTAAGAATCGTACGAATTAAATTGTAAAAACATAATAGTATTAAAAAAAGGAATTATTGTACTTAAAATATCCACGGGCTAAATAAGCATGTTATAGTATTATTATTATTATTTTATTAAAGGAATCACGGCTTTACTGATCTGGCTTATTGACTTGTTAGATTATATTCATCGTATTAATAATTACATGTGGAC
This sequence comes from Microplitis deprimator, assembly GCA_964016945.1. Taxonomy (NCBI): domain Eukaryota; kingdom Metazoa; phylum Arthropoda; class Insecta; order Hymenoptera; family Braconidae; genus Microplitis; species Microplitis deprimator. The sequence continues at coordinate 12,366,826 of OZ024708.1, read as the reverse complement.
AAAAGATATTTGTACGCACTGTAATATAATACATTTATCAAATTAAATCGAAGTCCTGAATTTACTATTGAGTAAACAGTTCCGCCCTGAATATACTTGCTGGGCTCATCAGTAAAGTTGATGCAAGTATGATTCTACTTTAGACCGTACAAATGATGTTAGAAATTAAAAAATTTTTTTTTTTGGAAAAAATAGAATGAAAAAATTGAAAAAATTAGAAAAGAAAAACTACAATTTAATTAGCGATGAATCTTTCATATGCTGATGTTCGAGCAAGCCTTTCAAATTTGCTGTCATATTTGAGAAAGATTCTAAAAGCTTTATATAGCCAATCACATTTAATTTTTGTGTTGAAATTAATGAAACGATCAGAATTTATTTTATTTTATTAAAGGAATCAAGGCTTTAATGATCTGGCTTATTGACTTGTTAGATTATATTCATCGTATTAATAAGTACATGTGGACAAAAGATATTTGTACGCACTGTAATATAATACATTATCGAATAAATGTATTATTAGAATAAATATAAATATTATTATTATTATCATTATTGCACACCTCAAGCGCGAAAGCGCTGAGGGTGCTTAATGATCGCTCTAAATTTTTTGACTCACTCACTCACATTAAATTTTCTCTATACTCTTTTGATTACAATGAAATGAGTCAAATTGTATACCAACACGAAGAAGATTTATTAAAGAATAATTTCGGCCCAATCTTAAGTCGATTGATTATTCCATTAATTAAATATAAATTATTTTAATCGCAGTGACACGAGTCGTCAATTGTCCTGTATGAAACTTAGTAAACCAAATAACTCTCGATAGACACAATTAATCGGCCTAACTTTTTTTTTATTTTCTTTGTATTATCGATCACAAGAACCCTATTGAAAATCACTATCTAAATCCGTCTAGTTTAATTGTAATTGAATAAAACAATAAAACTGATTTTTTACGAAAAATTAAGCTGCCATTTTTATTTTTTACTATTGTTATTATACAAAAGTAAATGTTTTTTTTTTTTTTCTTTTTTTCTCCCCATTAACTACTGGCAGCAGCACTAGCGTCAAACAGTAGGATTGAAAAGAAAAGAGCGACATCTACAACAAAAAAAAATGCGGGATATTTAGAAAAAATTTAAATAAAAAAAAAAATAAACTGGAATTAAGAAATAATAAAAAAATGAAATTAAAATAATTTAAAAGTTGAATAAAAATTCATAATAAAAAAAAAAAAATTGGAAGATCCAAAAGTGCACGACTCATAACTCATTTAATATGAAATAAAAAAATAAAATAAAAAAAATGGCGGGAAGCACGAAAAATTTTAAATTATATACAAATCCTTTCATTAAAATTTGTTGTTTTTTTTTTTTTTAATGATATTAGTATTTTTTTTTAATTATAAAAGAGAACCTACTCAAAATTTTTTTACTTACTGACGCTATGCATAATTATGAATTAAAAATTAGAACATTTTAAAAATATTTAAACAAAACACATTAGATTCTAATTAAAGAAACTTGTTTCTCAGATACACAAATTTTTTTTTTTAACTAATCCTTAGTCAACAATGTGTAGTGAAAATACATGTATGTTAATATATTTCTACAGTGAACATTGGAACGAAATTGAAGATAGTGAATTAAAGAATGTATTAACAAAAATATAGTTTTTATTAAGGTAAGCATAGGTATTTTTGCACACCTCAAGCGCGAATGCGCTGTGTGTGCCTTACTGTCGAAATTATTTTTTCGACTAATTTACTCATGTTAAATCAGCGCTATTTTTTTTTTATTACACTAAAATGAGTTGAATCGTATACAAGTACAAAGATAATTTAATACAAAATAATTTGGGACCGGTGTTGAGTTGATTTATTCTTTGATTGATTTAAAAAAAATTATTTTAATGCAAGAATTCAGTGCTGTCAGTTGTTACGTGTGAATCTTCGGAAACACGATAACTCCCGATAGACACCATTAATCGGCCTAAATTTTTTTTTATTGTCTTTGTATTTTTTATCCCAAGAACCCTTATGAAAATCATTATCTGAATCCTTTTGGTTTAATTGTAATTAATTAAAGACGTAAAACTGATTATTCGTGAAAAATTTAGCTGCTATTTTTACTGTTGTTATTATTTTTTTCATTGTTTCTCTCTATCAACTAGTGGTGGCAGCACTATCGTACCAATATGTTTGAAAAAAAGAGTCACATCTAAGACAAAAGGCGGGATATTTAAAAAAAATGTTAGTAAAAAAATATTAAACTGAAAATCAGAAATAAAAAAATCAAATTGATAATTTGTAAGTTGAATAAAAATCCATAATAAAGAAAAAGTACATTAATATTTCTTTCTCTCCACAAACTATTGGCAGCAGCACTGATGTGATAGTAGAATTAAAAAAAGAGCGACAAGTATGAAAAAAAGCGGAATATTTAAAAAAAATTTTTTGAATAATAAAAATTAAACTATTATGGTATCCGTTCCTAGTACGTTTATGAAATATCATTCCATACCATTATGGTAATGATTACTTAAAATGATGGGATATAGGACCATACTTTCAAGAAAAAGTTCCCATAAGTATGGGAACGATTCCCATCATTATGGTAACAGTTCCCATATCGCATGTGAAAGAATTATGGTAGATTACCATAATATTATGGTAATCGTTCTCATTATACTATGGTAAACGTTACTATAATATATATGGGTGCTATTCCTATAATCGACATTTAAAAAAAAAACCGGTTACTATGCATTATGGAAACCATTCCCATAATTTATTGTAATTGTTACCATAAATTTGTTTTCGTGTAAAAAAAAAAACTAAACAAATGAAATTAAAATTAGAAACAAAAAAAAAGGATAATTTAAAAATTGAATAATGATTGATAATGTAAAATAATAACATAATCACAGTAATATTTAAAAAAAAAATATTAATATTTATTATGAGCGATTGAGGTGTGCACTTTTGGATTTTCCAACATTTTATTATTATTATTATTAATATTATTATTATTATTATTATTATTATTATTATTATTATTATTATTATTATTATTATTATTATTATTATTATTATTATTATTATTATTATTATTATTATTATTATTATTATTATTATTATTATTATTATTATTATTATTATTATTATTATTATTATTATTATTATTATTATTATTATTATTATTATTATTATTATTATTATTATTATTTCTTTTTAAGTTAAATGCTCAGGGGGTTATCCCCGGTAGTCCGACTCTACCGAGGGCCTCAACTGAGCGCCAAATCATTACTGCTGCGATGCTTCATCAACAAGATGATTAGCGTGCGCAGCAGGCCAAGTTTCGTTGCCTTAGGAGACGGGGGGATCCAAGAATTACAGCTTTTTGCATCCTCGATGCCAAAAACTCAACTTGCGATGAGCAAGTTGGGATTTTAGCCAATGCAGATACAAAATTCTGTTTCATCCCTCCCAGGACGCCAACAATGAGTACGACAAGCTTGACACGGTAGCCTGGGTAAAGTTTGCCAATTTCAAACAGGAGATCCTGATATATTTCGTGTTTGTGCTCTTCTTTAACCGTGATGTTATATTCAGCTGGAGCTGAAAACTCAATAACATAAATGTTACGTGCGGTTTTATCAAAGAGCACAATATCAGGTTTATTATGATCTATTTTCCGCGTTGTTGCGAATGGCACGTTCCAATAAATACGGCAACGGTCATTCTCAACAACTTGCGGAATATCTCCTGGCAAATAAGGCAGCACTGGTGTTTTATCGATACCGTGCGTATGTCTAAGGTGGTAATAAAGTACTCGCAGAGCAGCATTGTGACGCTGGACGTATGCACTTTTTGCCAGCACAGGACATGCTGACAAGAGATGCATAAGCGTCACAGGATGCTGTTTACACACCCTACACAATGTGTCGGGTAGCTGCATCTGGAGCACTTTTGCACGGTATTCGAGAGTGTTAATTACACCATCTTGGCAGGCAAAAATATACCCTTCAGTCTCGGACATCAGGCCAGCTGACTTAAGGAAGGAAAACGTCAGCTGTTCGGACAAGCCATGTTCACGCACGTGTTTAAAGAACACGCTGTGCATTGACTTGCCCATGTGTGTACTGAGCAGTTTTTGCTGCTCAGCGTTGCTGATGACCCTCTTGAATTCCTCCTTAGGGAGTTCAATAAGAGGGTTTACTCTTCCGAGACCAAGGGATTTTGCCGCGTACTTTGCTGCCTTATATAAGAACGCTCCCTTATGCGCATTCTCATGCTGATGAACAATTTGCATAAGGAAGTCGTCTTCATCTGCTGTGAAATTGACAACTTCATATGTTAGACCCAAAACCAAGCGATCGTGTAGACACTCCAAGCTCTGAAGACCTCTCCCTCCGATGTGCCGGGAAAGGTATAATCTGGCGACTGAAGACTTAGGGTGCATGCTCCGATTTATATTCATGACTTTACGTGTCTTGATATCGAGGTCTTTAAGCTCTTTTCGGGCCCATTTAAGGACACCAAAAGAGTAAAGACGTACCGGGACAGCAAGCATGTTTGTTGCGGAGACTTTGTTCTTTCCGGAAAGTTCTGATGACCAGATTTTCCGGAGTCTCCGCACATACTCGCTGCAGAGAGTCGTTTTGATTTTAGGAAGGTCCTGCATAGGACTCCCTTCAATACCTAGATATTTGTACGACTCTCCGGCGTCAAGATGGTCAATGACGCTCCCATCTACCAACTCGATATCTTCACGCACATCAGAGCACTTACCCTTCACCAGATTAACGACCGCGCACTTGTCCAACCCAAATGCCATGCCGACATCCCGTGTATACTCCCCTACGATGTTCAAGGCTGTCTGAAGGTGTTCCTCATCAGGTGCATATACCTTCAGATCATCCATGTAGAGTAAGTGGGTGATCGAATAACTCCGATCAGTTGGTGGGCCCACTGAGTATCCACGAGTACGGCGTAGCGCAACAGATATTGGCAGCAGTGAGATGCAAAACAGCAGAGGGCTCAGAGAATCTCCCTGAAACACTCCTCTTTTGTACTGTACAACTTCGGTTACACGTTTGTCGTTGCCACATGAAATGTGGAACCGTGTTTGCCAAAGTTGCATCGTACGCTGAATGCATCCCACCGTATCGCGATTGACCCCAAGGCATTTGAGCAAAAAGAGAATAAGCTCATGAGATGTTGAGTCAAATGCCTTGCGGTAGTCAATCCAGGCCATTGACAGGTTGCGCTGATAGTAAATCGCGTCTTGAATGACACAACGATCTACTAACAGATTCTCTTTGCAACCTGACAGGCCTCTTTTACTGCCACGTTGTTCGTATATCTGCTGCCATACCGGATCTATCACTTCTAGAATGCGATTGTTTAAAATTTTAGTAAAAATCTTATAAACCGCATTCAAACAGGTGATAGGTCGGTAGTTCTTTGGGTCAGACAAGTCACCTTTCTTAGGGATGAGCACGGTTCGCCCTTCTACAAGCCAACCTGGAATTGGTTCGTCGCCTCTGATAAACGCTGTAAAAATCCGGGCCAAATGGCTATGGGTAGAAGTTAGTTTCTTCCACCAAAATAAGTTAATGCCATCTGGACCCGGAGCAGCCCAGTTCTTACCATTATTCAGAGCTAAACGAACTTCTTCTACGCTGACTTCAGGGCTCTCTTCATCAGCATTGTCGTTGCGGTGTTGTCGACAGAATGCTTCGAAGTCGTTGAGAGCTGGAGTGTCACGATTCACGTTCGGTTGATCACCATACAACTCAGACCAGAAAGCTTCTACTCGCTCGATGGATGGGGGATCGCCAGAAACAGATGTTTTAGGTGTCAGAAAGCGTGAAGGACTTAACCGAAACAAAGAGTTGTCGGTAAGCCGCTTCAGCTTTTTCTCTAGTGACTTTTTAGCAGCCACCAGAGCCCGCAACCTGTTAAGGGAACCTTCTTTGATGTTCAGAAGATTCTCCTTATTCAGTGTGTGATGCTGGTATCGTAGTCCAGCCGCAATGCGGCGGACTTTAGATGTAAATGCTTTTCGAGCATTTACATACTCAATCACACACTGAATGCGGGAGACATGTTTCCGGAGATCATCAATCTTCAGTGTTAGCTGTCCAATGCGCCCTCTCATCTTAGCCTCAGGCGAAGAAGTATTCCTTCTCGCAGGAGGTAAGAGTGAGGAGGCACCATCATAGACAGCTCGATTGATTGTGAGCAAAGTAGAGTCTTCCTGAATCCGAGCAGATAGTTCGTGGTTTTCCGTGTCAATTAGATGTTTTGGGTAATGTATCTTCTTAGAGATACATACTTGCCGTGTGTCAAAATCATTGTCGGCGTCTTCGAAAGAACGGCGTCTCTCCTGATGTAGCTGTGCTGGAAAAGACAGACGGTGAGATAACCGTCTGTTAGTTAACAGTGATCTTCGTGTTCGCCGGAGATGAGAAGCATAATCACGTAGATGTTGTTGTGAAAAGTTGCTGTGATTGGGATGCATATCGCTCCAGAGAGCATGCATCCTAGCCATGTAGCCTCTCCGCTCCGGTTCACTGTTATTGTAGCACATCAGGAGATCGGCTCGTAATTCCTCCGTCCACCTAAATGTAGTCCGTTGTTCGCCAAGGTCGTCATCGTTCGGGATCTCGGTGCTCCGCCCAGCTAGTGGGTAGCCCTCATCCGAGAAGGGCCGGTTGTGGGGAGCACTTCTGTGTTCAGGATTATCTTGAACTCAGTATACTTTACATTGGGGAGTTAGCCCAATGCAAAGGTTGTTGTGCGATTAGTAGGCCAGCAGGTGGGAGGCCAGCCTACATTGCCCACGATGCGCCACGGGGTAAATGAAACCCCCGCCGGCCGCACAACATGCACCGTGGGCATTTATTATTATTATTATTATTATTATTATTATTATTATTATTATTATTATTATTATTATTACTCTATTATACTTTATACTTCTTTATGATCATTAGAGGACTTAGTCCTATGACCAGTTAAATAAATAAATAAATTATTATTAAGTTCTTGTATCACTTCAACTTTTTAAGTTAAAATTTAAGCCACAGTAATACTCACTTTTAGCCTTAATAAATTTGTTATTCAAAAAACATGATAATGAGAATGATGCAACATACTTTTTCCAAGACCAAAAATCTTCCTTGCATTTCGCGATTACTTAATGTTTCTGCCTGCAGTTTAGTAGTTCCGGAACAGCCTAATTTCTGTAAATCATGATTAAAATTTTAAGCTAGCATAGTTCAAGCATGTATATATATATATATATATATTTATATATATATATAATATAGACTTATATCTAATTTTACATGGGCCTATATAGATCAGATCTCATCATACATAAACTTGTATATGGGTATATATAATAGTATGTATATTGACTCAGATTAGTCAGGTACGATCAGATCTACACTGAGAGAAATAAATGGCGATTTTCCCAATTTTGCTCAGAGAAAATGCTATTGTTGGCGTTGTACGTTTTACTATGTCAACATGTAAATTGTTACTATGGCACATAGTACATTTTTCTGTACCAACATTGAAAAAATAACTATGTAATATAGGAAAAATTCCTATGTTGAGATTGAAAAAATTCCTGTAGTAACATTGCTGGAATTTCTTTAATGGCGTAGGAAATGCCTCAATATCAACATGGGGAAATTTCCTATGTTCACATAGAAATTATTTCCATGTTGACAAAGTAGAAATTCCCATATATGTAAAAATGAAATATTGGTAAACTGATGTTTTTTAGGTAGATTTTTTAAAAAATCTAACTTTTGTATTTGTCCTCATGGTCGATTTTTCAAGGAATTTCATCATAAACTATCATTATTAGTTGAGTAGAGTTCAAAAGTACCATTCGTTGAAAAATTTATACATGTATATATATATATATATATATGGGATGTAACCGACTTTTGAGGACACGATTGCGTCTACAGTTCTTATCCGATCTTAATGAAATTTCCTACACTTATTCGATGTGTGATTACCACGGTTAAGTTCGAAGATAGGCTGATTCGGTCGATTAGTTTAGAAGTTATGTCTGTCTGAAATTTCAATGATTTTTCGAAAAAATCAGTTTTCAATCACTTTCAAGTCCATATAACTTTAAAACTAAAACTCATAGATAATTTTTGTAAAAAGTATTTTAAAGCTTGACTACTAAGCTTCAATTCATGACCTTGAACTTTATGTTTTGACCATTTCTTCTAATAATTTGATAGCCTTCAAAATTTTAATGGAATCAAAAAATGTTGAAAATATGCTTTTTATTCCACATAACTTATGCTTGTCCCATTATAATCCAGTTTCGTCAGTTGTATTTCATTGTGCACAAAATAACCTGTAAATTTCACTGCTATTTTATATTTTAAAAGTATTTCTTTTATTACTTATGGTGTATCAAACGTACCTCTACTCCCTATGATTATCACTGGTCTTGTCATTACGATAGCACTCACAGTCCTTATCAGATCTTCATGAAATTTCTTACACTTATTCTATAGGCGATTACCTTGATCAGGTTCGAAGATGGGCTAAATCGCTTAAATAGTTCTGAAATTATGGCTGTTTGAAATTTTCATGATTTTTGGTAGAAATCAGTTTTTAATCACTGCTCAAGCTCATATAACTTCAAAACTAATATTTATAGACAATTTCCGTAAAAAGTATCTGAAAGCTTGTCTGATAATCTCGCATTAATGACCTTAAGCTTTATGTTTTGACTATTTCTTCCAATAATTTGATACCCTTGAACTTTTTAATGAAATCAAAAATGTTGAAAATATGGTTTTCATTCTACATAACTTATGAATTTCCCATTATAATACAATTTTGTCACGTGTATTTTATTGTAAACAAAATAACCTGTTAATTTCACAGATATTTTATATTTTAAATAAAAGTATTACTGTTATTTTAACTGGGCTTGTCATGGTAACAGCGATTACAATTATGATCTCATACTAATTAAATTTTCAATACTTTATTTATGTTAAGGTTAGTTTGGTACATTACCTATATAATGTTATGTCAAATCAACTATCTGAAGTTCTCTATCAATAATAATCGTTGTCTTTTTTTACCCTCACTCCTAGAAAACGAGTCTAATTTCATATCATAACTATACACTAACAAGATATGTATAAAACTATTTTTTAAATCAATTAATTGAAAAATCTACCTTCTATTTCGGCTGCCGAATGGCCTTTTTTTTTTTTACGTAATTTATTAAGCGAATCAAAATCAATGAATTGAATTGATGATTATATACTGTTAGAAACATGATGTAATTGACTTTCACGTACACGCTTATATGAATTAAATTGATAACAACATTTGTTCATTGGTAGGTGCTACAAAAAATTTTAATTAAATTACACAAAATTTTTTTGAAAACTTTACAACTCTATTTTTGTATACCTTAAAACCTTCACAGATCGATATTCTTTCGCTTTAAGGCCTAAATAATAATAATGACCAAAATATTTGGTATTTTTTTAGTTTTAATTTCTTGTGGACTATTCCTAGGCAACATAATTTTTTCTATGCTGAAATGAAAATTTTTCCTATGTCATCATGGGTATTTTTATTACGTCAATGTAGGAATATTTACTATGTTAACTGAGGCATTTTTTATTGTCAAGCTTTAAAAAATTCCTACACGGAAAGAAATTTTCTTTAAAAATTACCGTTAAATTCACTGTAATCGTGGGACGAATGGCACAACTTAATCATTTGTCGGTAAGTGAGATAATTTTTAACTTGTTTTCAACAAATTTTACCGTAGTCTACTGTAAATTCTATTCGTTTTTTGGTAAATTTTATGAAATCTACCACAAAATAAATAAATGTATTTGTAATTTTTATTTTAAAAATGGTAATAAATGAAAGCGCCGCATCATGTCCCACGATTACTGTGAATTTAACGGTAATTTTTAAAGAACATTTTTTTCCGTGTATGCTTATATATTAAAAAGACCCATGTCAATATAGGAATTTCGGCAATGTTAACAGTGGAATTTTCCTATGGCTGCATGGAAATTTTTCCAATGGGTTTATAGAAGATATCTCTATAATTTGTGAGTAAAATTTTCTATAAAATCTAGTTATATTCTCATTTTTCTCTAGTAAAATTTCCCATGTTGATAAAGCAAAACTTGCTATGTCAACAAAGGAATTTTCCCCAAGCAAAATTGGAAAAATTCCCATCTTTTTCTCTCCGTGTAGTTATCAACTATGAACACAACTTTAATCGTGAATAACTTCTAAAAGAATCATTTATCGAAAAAATTGAATAGACCTTTTCTGGAGAGCGGAAAATTACCATTAAAAATCTTTCTTGATCCAAGTTGTAGTTTCATTTACTGCAGAGATAAATAATTGAATGCAAAAAATCCCATGTTATCTGAATAGGTAATGTAACGTAATATAGGCACGGCTCAATTTGAAAATGAAGAGTTGTTTATGTTGGATAATTTGTTTTAGGGCAAAACTAAAAGTTCAGAAGGCGTCAGCAAACAAAGTAACAACTTGGGAAATAATGGACACCCTACTGAACATGTTAGTATTCTTAAATAAAGTAATCAAATCGTTATTCTGATGATATGTCATTTCAAGATACATTGGATTATCATGGTGACGATATTTTTTTGTCCATGTTCGTAATAGAATACATTATGTATTAGTTCAACCGTGGCCAAGCTTTCAAACTGGACCTTGATCAATGCATACATCAAAGGACCTATAGGTCCGTTTTATTTAGCTATCTATACGAAACTTGTAATTACGCCCATCATGATCTCCAATCGTGAGATTATAAATGGTCGAAATGACGCACCGAAAAACGTCACGGCAGGATCGTATACTTTTTTTACTTTTAATACTCATAACTTATTTAAAAATTAAAATTGAAAAATAAAATTCTAATAGAAAGTTTACAATTTACAATGGAAAACTTTTGCATGCCAGAATATTACGACTTTTTGATATTTTTCTTAATTTTTTCTTTCATCATGATGATTGCGCAATCAGCAAATCCAACTAAGCTCTTAAAAAGCATCTGTCCTTTCAAGCTCCAACATTATTTACCTTGATTCAAAATTTGAAATGAGGATTTGCCTTCCGTATTCTAAAGTAGGTCATTGAGGCTGAAATTATGACGGTATTGAGGGTAAAATCACATCCGAGTAAGATAGCAAGCTATTGAGCAGAACTGTCAATCTGAGCTAACTTTGGGCGTTTTGTTCGCTTTCACCAAATGAAGGGTAAATTTACAGTCGGCAGGAATGTAAAAATACCCTCCAAAACCTACTTTTTAATTATGGAAAAGATCCTTATTGTATCTTCGTTGGTAGATAAGTGGAACCAAGGGGGTATCAACTACAAGATTAAAATGGCTGCCATAGTTGCGAATTTTCAAATAAATTACTGTGCGATCATTGGTACCTGAAATATCGATGATTATAGCCAAGAAGATCATTTTTTGTTTGAAGGTTGATATCTCTGCGACAAATCGTCCTACGAGGTTTAAAAAATGCCAAATTGAAGCTGAATAAATTTTCTAAGCGATCTATGCATTGGTTTAGTTGAAAGAATTTTTCCGCGGTCCGTGGGCTCTTCGGAAAAAAAAAAAAAAAATTAGAAATTTTTTATCTCGCGATATTTCTCATGTTTGTGCAATAGCCGGAGCTCTTAAAAAATTTTGAAAAAAATGCACCGAAACTAGAGATTTTAAGCTATAAAATGCTTTTTTTAAAATCTCGATACGATTATCTTTTACCAAGTTGCAGCTTTCCAAAAATCACTAAAAAATTTACAAAAATTTTCCATTCGTTTAATTTTTTGCGTAAGCGTATATAGTTATACATAATAATATATAATTATATTGGCCTTTTTTTTATCTAGAATTTTTTTACCCGGATGGGCATAAACACACATGAACATACCTGATCAGACCTTAACATGCCTGGCCAGGTCTGGTCAGATCCGGTCATTTTTCATATCTGATCAGACCTCAAGACTCATGCCTGATCATATCTGATCATTTTTTCCCGTGGTACCAGTTAATACTAAAAAAAAGGCCATTCGGCAGCCAAAATGGAAGTAGATTTCTCATTATTTGATTATTTTAACCTTTCAAATAAACATTAATAACAAAATAAATTTTATTTTGACATTCTCAAAAATTCTCAAGGTTATGAAACAAAAAATAAATTCCCAAAAAATTCAAAGTTAAATGCAAAAAAAATTAAGCATTGAGATCAGAAAATTAAAATAATTATCGTAATGGTAAGTTGAATAACGAAAATTAGAGTTAATAAAAATTTAATTATCTACCAAAAAGAATTCTGTGTCTTTCACCATAGGATTGATAGTTAATACAAAATTAAATAGAATAATTTAAGTTGAAATTTAAATTATAATAGGTCTAAAGTCATACTTGAAATCAGTCATTATTACTGTTAATAAAACAAAATTGAATTTACACACTTGAATTAAGATATTGAGATTTTATGAGTGTTACACAGCAATAATATGAATTCAATTGGTTTCATAAATTTACCAATAAATACAGTAGTTGGGATTCTATGGAATCTATTAAAAGTAGGAGAACCAATGCAATAGTAAAATTTCATTTTAGAGTGGTAAGATAAGAAATTTCATTGGTCTAGACACATATATAGGCATGAAAATTAAAGCTTATTAGAAGAGCTTTTAGATCAATTTTATAGAAAGTTGATAAGTTATAACATTTAAAAAATATCAAAGAAAAAATAAATAATATGAATTTTTGACATTTTTTTAATTTTGGAATGGTATAACTTCTAAACTAATCAGACAATTGAGCTCATTTTCCAACTAGAGCAAGGTAGTCACCCACAGAATACGTATACTAAGTTTCATAGCGATCAGTATAAAATTGTAGTGGTAATCAAAGTGACAACCTGCATAAAATTAGTTTTTATGATATTTTGTAAATTTTTAACACCATTTATCTATTAGAAAAAGTGGTCAAATCAATGAGCTGCATAGTGATAATTAAAGGCAATCGAACGCGCTTTCAAATAGAACAAACGAAAATGAGCTATTTTTTTCCGTTTGAAAGTTACATCCAGTTAGAGCGGCAAATAATTTTTTTTTTAAATTTTACAAAATTTTAATTTACCATAACTTCTAAACTTATTGGCCGAATAGGCTCATCTTCAAACTCATCCAAGGTAATCGTCCATAAAATAAGTATACTAAGTTTCATTAAGATCGGTTTAGAATTGTGGACATTATCGTTGGAGAACAGCGCGTTACATTATATATATATATATATATATATATATATATATATATATATATATATATATATATATATATATAAATACATATATTAACTTTTGATCCAAATGTATTTTCTGACTCAGCTCGTCGAGCTGAGTTGAAATGTAGCAAAATTTTTCGAAAATTCTATCATGAGGACAAATACAATAGTTTGATTTCTATGAAATCTACTAAAAACTTGAATAAATTAATTGTATTAAAACATATGAACAATAAATAATAAAAATTTCAACTAAGTCATCGTTCTACACGGAAAAAACTAGATAGTACCGGTTACTGTTCTGCGCAGTTATCAACGAACAATATAGGTAAAAATACATTTTAACATGACTGATTCATGTTAAAACAGGGGTAAGTCATAGCTTATCACGAACTATTACTTTTTAAGCAGTAACCAGTGCTGTCCTACACAGTACATGAAACATATGACTGGTCATTGTCAAAATAATTGTCATTAAATCTGAAACGGTACTAGTCCTTTTCTGAGATAAACGGTTACTGCATTCATATGTTTCTTTACTACTTTTGACAGTAGAAGTCTATAATTGAAATCTGTCAAGTATAGATTATTAAATTTTTTCAGGTTATTACTCATATATATTAGGGTGGGCCGAAAAAAGTGACTATTTTTTTTTTCTTTAGTTACAGTGAAAATATTGTTTGAAATGATGAAAAAAAAATTCTGTTAAAATTTGAGCTCTTAATATTAATATTAAGAGCTCAAATTTTAACAGAATTTTCTTTTCATCATCTCAAACAATATTTTTACTATAACTAAAGAAAAAAAAAAATAGTCACTTTTTTTGGCCCACCCTAATATATGTATATATATATGTATAGATATAAATAGGATTGCGTAAATATTTGAAAATAATCAAATTTCATTCTCTTTTATATGAGGATTATTGATAAAATAAAAATAAGATATATTTTTATTTGACTCAATGAGCCTCAAATTAACCTACCTTGGTCAAAAATAAAACTTGATACAGGCTCGCTTCGCCTTTTTCTTTTGAAGTTATCGATTTGCCGACGATTTTTCAATAAGATCTCGACTTTTTCTACTTAAATTAAATTATTATCAGCTTTTTGAACTTTTTTCATCTTAGTTTCAACTTATTTCAACTTATTTGTACTTTTTGGTCTTAGTTTGGACTTATTCGTCTATACTTCGAGCATGATAGTTATTCACCTTACTTTTAACTTGCTAAACCAACTCGAAAAAAAGTTATTCATTCGCTTTACTTTCACCTTAATATATAAAAATTATTTCGCCTCAGTTTTGACTTTTCGCCTTATAATTCAAGTCGAATTAGTCTACATCAAGTCAGTTTTGACTTGATTTAGACTTTTTCACCTCACACTTCACGTCAAATAAATCTAAACCAAGTGAATTTCGACTCGATCTTGACTTTTTCGTCTTAAAATTTACGTTGAATTAGTCTCAACTAAGTCAATTTCGACTTGATTACAACTTTTTATTCTTAAATCGTGACTAAGTGAGCCAGTTAAGTCTAAACCAAGGCGAAAACTCAATGTATTTCATATCTCCGTAAAAAAAGTCGAGTTTGTCTTGTGAAAAACGGCTCCAAATTTCGACTTGGTAAACCAAGTCTAAATCAAGTTTTATTTTTTACCCGGGAAGTCTCAACTATGTAATATAAATTCGATTAGTACTATTTGACGCTCATTGAGGCTCTGTGAGCATTATTTGAAACTCATTGAAGCTTTTTAAATATCATTTGAGGCTCAAAATGCTTTTTTCACTCAGTGAGGCTGGGTTGCAATTTACTTGGGTTCGATAAGGCTAGATTGAGGCTAGATATTTTGACCCGGGTATAGCCAATATTTTGATTAAACCGTAGAAAATGCTTTTAACTTCCCGCTATAAAAATTGCAAATTTTCAAAAAAAAGGGAATTTATTGGTTTCAGTCCGATTTTCAAAAATCGAGTTTTCATCAGATGTCGACGTTTCGAGGTCCTAGGAAGCTATTCTGACTATTTCCGGGTGGACGTCCGTGTGTATGTGTGTGTGTGTGTAAACTTTTTTTGTCCGTCGATATCTTTGGAAAAAAACAACCGATTTGAACGTCCTTGGTGGCAATTGAAAGGGCTCACCAAGACCTAAAATTGATTATATTTTGGAGTCGATCAGTCATGTAGTTTCAAGTTATACAAAAAATAAAAATTGAAAATTATTTTTTTATTTTCTAAGTTTTTTTGCGTAAAACTTATAAACCACTTGCCGTATTTGCCTCAAAATGTAATCAGTTTAATAAATTAGTGAGCCCTTTCGATTGCTACCAAGAACGTTCAAATTGGATGATACGTCCCAAAACATCGTCGGACAAAAATTATCAACTTTCCGTTAAGAAAATTGTAAATTTTCACAAATTCGGGAAATTATTGTTTTCACGCCGATTTTCGAAAATCGAATTTTCATCATATGTCAAAGTTTTAAGGTCCTAGCAAGTTACTCTGACTATTTTGTGTGTGTGTGTGTGTGTGTGTGTGTGTGTGTGTGTATGTGTGTGTACAAAAAAAATTTTTTTTTTTTTTTTTGATTTCACAGAAACGGCTCAATCGATCGATTTCAAAATCTTATCAGCTCTGGAACATCATAAAGCGCGTCGATTGCCACCTCAACCATCTTAATCGTTAAATTCGTTAGAGAGATATCGTTGGCGAAAAAAATGGAGAAAAACGTTTCTTTTCAATTATCTTTGAAGTGACATCTGATCAATTCACAAATCTAGGCAGCTCTAGAACTCAACAAAGTGCGTCGATTGTCCCATTAAACGTCGAAATCAGTTAATTATTTCAAAAGATATGGAGGTTGAAAAATTAAAAAAAATAACAATGTACCTCGTTTTTCCCGGATAACTCAGAATATAACTTACCAAATAGCCCAAAAATCATACCAGCTCTACGTCTGTATGTTTTTCCTCGATCACTACATAATGTTATGTAAATATTCTGTAACTTTTGAACGGATGAACCGATTTTGATCGTCAAGGTGTCATTCGACCCGGCTTGTTATTCACTATAAGCACTGAATTTAAGCTTTATCGGTAGGGTACGTTCGGAGATATTCCAAAAATGAAATTTTTTCAAAAATGTTTTTTTTGAATAACGTTTGATTCGCTCAATAGATTGATTACAAAATCTAATCAGCTCTAAAAATTTATAAGCCGCGTCGAATGCCACCTCAACCATCAAAATCGGTTCATTCGTTCAAGAGAAACCGTGAACGAGAGAATTAAAAAAAAAATTTTTTTTAGTTTTTTTGAAATTTCTCAGAAACGACTCGATAAATCAATTTCAAAATATAATCAGCTCTAGAACTCAATAAAACGCGTCGATTGCC
>OZ024708.1:12327805-12349868 GCA_964016945.1 Microplitis deprimator | reverse complement strand
ATGAACTAGAGAAGTGCACTTCAATTCTCTAATAATTTCCATTCTTTTACGAGAAAAACTTGGACAAAATTCCAAATCACTGTACAAGTTCAAAAAAGACAATACCGTTCATCCACTTGAGTGTGAATAGAGATGCAAATAAAAACGCGTCTTAGCCAAAGTTTACTTTGCAAAATTCTCCTGGAATTTTTCGTAAAATGTCTGTTAACTTCGGGATTTTTCGGTTTTGACGAAAATTGGTAAACAAGTTGCTATACAATTTGACGTAAATTTATTACTCGGATTAGAATGCAAATTCACTTCAAAAGTTGACTAGAAAAAATTTTTCTTCAATTTTCAGTCAAATTTTTATATCAATTTATTGTTAATTTGACTTGAACATTTGTAAGGCAATTTTTCACCATTGAATTATAGACATGTTTGTATAAATATTTGCTTACTTTCTGAAATGGTAAGAATGATCATTACCGACTTTTTTTTTCTAGTAAAAAGTTAACTCTAAATTAAAAAAAAAATTAACCACTAATTTTTCTTTACTACTTTTGCTGTCAAAATGTCGCCAATATTCGGGAAGCAAATTTTGGTGATTTCAATGGTCAAATTTCTCTCAATTTCAAGCTAAAGTGATTATTTGGGTATATAATTAATACTCAATTTTATTGAAATCCGTAAGATGGACGGCGGTATTATAGGTTAACCCGTTAATAAGTTTTTGGTATAACGTTAGCATTAGTTTTAAGGTAGGTTGGCCAGGATGTGTTGAGTTGCCTTACTGACTATCTTGACTTTCACCAACACATTAGGGATAAAACCTAATATTGTTTGGTAAATTTGAATCCTTAATTCGATAAAAATTATGAGCTGGTGAATTGACGTTATGAATTACATATTATATCATTACGCAAATAACTGCTTATTACCGACTATTTATTAGATAAATATTAGAGTATACATGAGTAAGTTATACATCGAAATGGCGTCTTGCATGTTACCATCACCACAAACACATACCCCATTAACTTTTTGTTCGGATCGGAAACTATGACAAAATAACCGCGACAAAAATAGTCAGGATTGGGGTGTATCGGTTGTTTTGACGTCCGAATGTTTTCTCTCCGGTTATCTAGCCGTGGCGACCTTTGTTTCGACTTACATAATATTTAATACTTTGACTTGCATACATATACGAAAATCATTTGTTGACAAAATGTACCCTACAATTTAGAATTTAGGGGTCTGGGCCAATTCAAAAGAAATATGAAATAAAATCAAAACTAATATCTTTTGTTTTATATTTTACCCTTTTTTGTTTGAAAACGACGGAATATTGAATATTTTCCACATTATCATCGAACAATATATCAACGGAAAACAGTAATAGTTCATCATGGCTCCAATTTACTTACAAGTGTGATAGTAAATAATATAGGTATAACATATTAATAAAAAACAGTACTTACTATTTATATATTTAATTTTAATTGATTGTTGCAGATTACTTTATAAAAGTTGACATAAAATTTACATCTGCGCAACTTTTTTTAAACAAAGTCAGGCAATATTTGCTATGTTTCTTATTCTACAGTTGAAGAGAAACTGTTTAAGTAAAACCTTATAAAGTTGTAAGCCCCAATAAAAGACAATAACCTCCTATATAATGAGTTCTGAACAAAGTTTTCCTTTGATGTCGTAATAACAATATGTAGAGGTACTTCAATCAGTCGATCAAAAACTCTTATTATCTAAAACGTTTAAAGTCATTACTAAGAACAATTTACAGGGGACATTGGTGTACTATAATAATATAGTATTTTGTAGATAATTAAGATAATTTGCTATTAATTTTCTCATTGTTAATAACAGAGTAAAATATACTACCTGATTTATGGTCTCTATTATTCATACAAATGGAATAATTAATGAAGTAATATCGGTCTCTATATTACTTTGATGACAGGCGGATTTGTCTAATACCATCGTCAAGTTATTAACGAAGTCTCTTATTTCAACTTATACTTAATATTTTATTCTACTTATCAATAAAGTGAATTAAATATCTCATAAGCGATACGCTGTAAATGTGTTCTACTCTGTAAAATTTATTTCTTTTATACTGTATAGTGTGAAAGTGGCATTAAATAGTAAGTTAATTAATTTTAGATCAATGTCAAAAATTTGTCAATTTGACCGCATTTTGATCTTAGAATGTTCGGTCATTTATCATATCGACTGACGAATGCCGATCATTAATAAATACTTGAATAAAGGTAGTTTATAAGACGAAGTTTTATCATACGACAGTAACAACAGCAAACAAAAATGTTTGGTAAGTTCAATTTAAAAATTACCCGGGAAAAAAAAATTATGTATAATTATATAAAATTATATATAAATCACTATATAAAATTATGTATGGGTTTTGGCTATATATAATCATGTATAATTTTATATAGTGATTTATATATATACACTAACTGCCATGAAAAAAAAAAAAAAAAAAAAAAAAAGCTCGTCGACTTATGGGCTCAAACCCAAGCCCCTCTGATTTGAAGTCTGATTTTTTTTTATATAAATATAGATTTTATTAAGTAATCTTATGTATACGAAAATATATTGCACTTATTTTCTAAATTACATATAGCTCATGCTTAACTCAAGCTTAATCTAGCATTATGTATTATATTAAGATATGTTCTTATTTCCTCATTTAATTATGACGTGACCCATTTACCGTATTTTAGCACTAGGCACTGGTAATTGGCTTGATTTATAGGAAAATTAGTGAGAAAAACCTGTGCTTAGGCATTACACCAGACCAATATGTCTGTTAGTTACTTATGAATTTATTTTATAATTAATTTAGTTTTGACGTTTATAGTTGTTTAATAAATATTTCAAGTTTTTGACATGGTATTTTATGCTTGAAAGTGTTTGGTAAATTATGTTTCCTTATATTCGTAATATTTTTAGTTAAGTTATTAGTCTTAAGTTTTTGCTCATACAAATTATTTGCTAGCTTATAAATATAATCTAAGGTATAAGGTATAATATAAGGTATGTCCGCAGTCTCATGCATTTCCAAGCTTTTGGTATATCTATCAGCTGACAGGATTTGCCTAAGGCACTTATTGTGGTATCTTTGAAGGAAAATCATGTTGGTTGAGGACGTTCCACACCACACTAGAGCTGGATACGTTAAGATTGGTCTTAATATCATTGTGTAGATTTGTTTTTTGTTTTTGGTTGATATTTTTGTTCCCTTGACCATCAAAGGGTATATTTTCTTCTGTACGCTGAAGGCTTGTCTGATGGATTGTTTGATGTGGTTGTTATATAGCAGTTTAGGATCCAAGTGGACACCTAGATATTTAACTGCATTGACCGGAGTTATGCTATGATTATAAACTTTTATTGGTTAGATGATTTCTATATTTTCTGGTTTTTTTGGCGAATACTATTACTTTGGTCGTTGTTGCATTTAGTGAGATTTTCCATTTAGAATAAAATTTTTCAAGTATGTTTAAATGTATTTGTATTTGCTTTGCTGCGGTTATTGCATCAAAAGAGTGTGCATAGACAGCCGTATCATCCGCAAAAAGAGCTGTGCTTGTTTTTGGGAAAGTAGGAATATCATTGAGATAGATATTAAAGAGCTTGGGTCCAATAACTGTTCTTGTAGATAGTGTATTATTAACGGTAACGACGAAATATCTATTGGCAGGAAGTCTAGTATAGGGTGGGGACAACTGAATCGATTGCAGCGCTCGCTGTGGACAAAAATTTCGTAGAATGATGCACTTGTTGAACATATACACGTGAAAGTTAAATATAAAAATGGTTCATAATAGTTGTTGTGTTGGAAATTGCAGAAATACAGGCAGAAATAGTAAGTGTAAATTTTATACATTTTCAAGAGCTAGTTGAAAATCAGAGAAAAGAGCAAAATGGATAAGTGCAGTTAGGAGAAAAAAGTGAGTAGTGTATAACTTAATTTTGTAGTATGTTGACTCAGGCTAGAGTGTGTTTCACTGTACAGTTGATAAATAAAAAAAAATTTACATATTTTTGTATAATTGTGTGTAATAATAATTAAATTAAGTAATAATGTAAAGTGCATTGGAAGTAAAAAAATTTTATTTTAGTGTTGATGGCTCTCCGTGGACTCCGAAATGAACAGATACTATCTGCAGTGATCATTTTATTGGTGGTCAAAAGTCAGAAGAAGAGGCAATTCCGAGCTACATTCCAACAATATTTCCCTCCATTTATAAAAAACCAAAAATCAGTGAAAAAACAGCTATAAGCAGGTGATAATTTTAAACCAATGAATTGCTATTAAAACTATCATAAATGACAATAACTTAGTCAATACAATTATTTAAAATTTGTTTACAGGCATACGCGTTTTGTTAACCGGAGAAAAGCTAAAAACGGTATTACAATTTCGGCAATAACAACTGATGTTGAAGTGACTTCACAAAATAACGATATTACAATGGCTTCTATGATTTATACAGTTACGAATCGAATAGAACAAGTTGACAAAGATTGCCAAGTGGATTTTCTCTTAAGTTCAAACAAAGCAGAAAAAACGTTTATCTGTAATAGATATATGTATGTAGATTAGTGTGTCCGTTATTTACCAAATTAGATTTTTTTACTAGGCCATGATATAAATCATTTATTTGTGATCCAACAATAATAAAAAAAATAAAAAAGTTTATTCTAATGCCGTTTAACCCTGCCTAAGTAATGATACATTCTAATTTTAGTACAATGAGAAAAATTTTATTATTGCTTAAAAATAAACGCACAGCAATGAGCATTACATATTTTTGTAGGAAATTTCCCGCTCTTCAAAAAAGGTTTTATATGTTTTTTTCGTAAATCCAACTGTTTAAGAGATATTGAAGGTCAGTTTGATTTGTTTAAAAAAATTGGCGTTTTTGTTTGAAATTTGATAACTCTCTAAAACCTCAAACGTTTGAGAAATATTTAGGCTCGAAATAAAAGAAATTTTTTATATCATCAGAACAAAATTTTGAGTTGGTTTGTGAAACTTTTCTTTCAACTTAAAGCTTAAATATCTCTTGAACAGTTGAGTTTATCATAAATATCAAAGAGACCTTTCTTGTAGAGCGGTTAATTTCCGACAAAAAATCGTTAAAAGCCCGAGTGAATATCTGTTTGCTGAAGAGTTATTGAATTTTAATCGAAAAACATTATTTTTTAAATCTATCAACTTTGAGCTTCGATATCACTTAAATGGTTGGATTTACAAAAAAATGTATAGGAAACTCTTTTTTAAGAGCGATAAATTTCCTACAATAAAATTTATAGCGCTCAATTTTATGTCTAGGTGTTAGAGAGTTATTAAATTTTAAACAAAAACGCAAATTATTTTAAACAAATCAAACTTTGACCTTCAATATCTCTTAAACAGTTGGATTCACGAAAAAAACATAAGAGTTCTTTTTTGAAGAGCTGAAAATTTCCTACAAAAATATGTAATACTCATCGCTGTGCACTTATTTTTAAGCAAGTAATAAAATTTTTCTTATTGTACTAAAATGAGAATGTATCATTACTTAGGCAGGGTTAAACGGCATTAGAATAAACTTTTTCATTTTTTTTTATTATTTTTGGATCAAAAATAAATGATTTATATCATAGCCAAGTAAATAAATCTAATTCGGTAAATAACGGACACCCTAATGTAGATGCTGTTAAATGTGATGCAGAGATTCAAACAGAAATAAATGATGTAACACATCAAATAATTATTAGTCGGAAAAAGTACAAGGACAAAGAATGTCAAACTCCAATCAAAACTTTTGCTACCCAATCAACTAAAACATCAGAAAAAACTTTTGTTGGCTTTGAATCAATTCAAAAAGATGAGCAGCTAATCGACTTGGCAGGTGTAACTTTCGATAGTTTTAAATTCCTGTTGAGAAGAACAAATATTTATCATGAATGTGTTGTTGCAAAAGAAGACAGATTATTGATTTTCTTAATGAAAATTGAGACCGGATTAACATTTTCAGCTTTAGATGTTTTATTTAGCATTCATAAAACAACGGTTTCCAAAAATTTTCATACGACTTTACCTGCTGCAACAGTAAATTTAGTTTTTAGGCCAAGAATTGATGTTGTTAAAGCAACAATGCCAAAATGTTTTTATCCAAAGTACTCAAATACAAGAGTAATCATCGATTGTACCGAATTTCCCTTTGCTCATAGTTTGAGTTTGAAACAATATGTCGTGATTTATAAATTCAAATCCGGTTTGGATAATGATGCCCATCATTGCCTAAAAATTATTAAAAAAAAAAAAAAAACAACATTATAAGTTAGTAATGTCTCAGTTACGATTTACCAACAAATTATCATGAATTAAAATAAAGTTATTCACTTCAATTTTGTTAAAAAACTCAAATTAATACTCTATGTAAAATTGAGAGCATGCACAAAAGGATTCTGGTGTAGGTGTGGTTAATTCAATAACTAAAAATTAACACAGAAATTACAGATTATCAATTAGATGTTTTACTAACAATATGTACACTAAAAACCTGTGAGAAAAATACTTAATAGCGAATGCGACTCAATAATAACGTGATAGTGAATGCAACGAGTTTGAGTTCATATATACTATATTCGACACGTGGTCGATAGAGGTTAAACACGCGGAAATTAATTTGTAATTAATCAAACGCGAACGACAATAGAATTATCCTCAGTAAATAGCAGCCTTATTGTACTGTCTACTTATTGAGAATAATAAAGCGTAAGGTTTGCGGAGTTATAATACAAGAGTAATTTATATTGAGCGAAGCGGTTAGACGGATAGCTGTATTTGTACTGATCAATCCACGATGAAGATCGAGAAGATGAAACGGCGGCTTCTTCCTCCGTTTCCGCTCGGTGGTGAGGTGGCAGCTTAGCTGCATGGAACGAATTTTCCCATTGGCTTAAAAGTTCGCCAACAGGTAGTAGTTAACAGCCAATTTCCCTTATTGGCTGCCGAGCTCTCGGTATAAAACGAATTCTCTGACTGGCCGGCTGATATAAGACGAATTATCTGATAGGCCGGCGAGTAGCGGGTTCTCATGCCGACTTGACGCGGCCATGAGCTCGTAAATGTATGTATCGGGCCCAGATAGCGAGTGACCCGGCACTATACTCTCTTTGCGGACAGTAGCGAATTTTACAGCTCCCGGACGTAGCGGAAATGCACGGAGGTTATTTAAATTAGTTAAGCTCGTGACTGAACACTACTATTTTTTCAACTTTGATTATTGTAACTGTCATGTATTATTTGTTTTGATTTTATAACGGTAGGCCCTGGCTACTTCGTGTCCAGAAGCCACGAACCACAGTTAATGAAATTTCCCGAATAATATTAATTAGTTAATTTTAAATTATTAAATATAGATATAAATTTAAGATTATTTTAAGGCTGGTTCGAAAAATCGGGAAAATAGATCTCAGATCGTAGGTCGACTCGTTCTGACCGGACACGCGGCTGAAATAAACTTATTTTAAAGGACGCTGGCGATGAATAAGTTTAACACGAAATACAATAAATTCACACTTTATTTAACCAAGGTTCCCAAATTTTCTACAAAGTTTCCCCCTTTTTTATTTTAATATATATAATTAATTAACGGACTGGGCGTCCAGCAACTATGGTGTAAATTCTACTAGGAATAGTGTAATTTTTGTCACGCAATTATCTCGGGCTCGTTGAAGAGAGAGAGTGAAATTTTACAGAGAAATATTATATATGTATATAAATTTTAATTATCGGGATTTGGTTGACTTACTGGAGGTACAGGTTTGCGGTTCATGGTGATGACTCCCTGGACTTCTTTGGAATCTCTCTCTGACGTCTCCCAGGTCCTTGGATAATAAGAATAGCACACTACACTACACTCGCCGCGACAAATGGTTTATAAACCAATAAACAAAGCACAATACTTCTGTAGCTATTTATATATATATATATTTATATATAGGGAGCAAGTTAGTGGTCTAGTTAAGACGTGGATGCTATCCCGGTTGCCTGAACTCAAGTGTCGTCTCAGGTTGACGCATCTTAGGTCACAACCTATGTTGACCCCACTAAATTATGCGCACTAACCGATTTACGGTCACCTGCTGCGCGAAGTCAACCCCTGAATCTTAGCGCCGAGACTCGACTACTCTCGCAGATCAGAAAACGATGAGAGAAAGAGAGAAAGACCAAATTTGAAACCGAGACAGCGAGAGAGCTGCACTCTCACGTCATGAACCACTGCTGCCTGGTTACAATTTTATCGATTAACCTTATTCTATTTTAAAATAATAGTATTTGATATTTATTAAAATATTTTATACTTACTTTCTTTATCGAAATATGTTTAATTTAATTTTCTCTATCGAAAATAAAATTGCGATTTTTTTTTTATATCTTTATAAATTTTTAGATTTTGTTTTGACAACGATTTTTAATTTTGGGATGTATAAGTATAATGAGTGTTGCTGGGTAATTATATTTTATCATTTTATACATAAAGCCATCTATCCACACTCTATCAAATGCCTTCTCTATGTCCAGTAAGAGCATGGTGGTAACTAGTTTTTTACTGAAGCTTACGGAAATGTCATTAACAATTCTCGTTACCTGTTGTACTGTGTTTTGTTTATTTCTAAATCCAAACTGGTGATGTACTATGATGTGATTTTTTTCTTCATATTGTACATGCCTCTTAAGAATGACTTTTTCGCAGACTTCACTCATTGTAGGAAGGAGACTAATAGGACGACGGCTACTTAGATCAGTGCTAATTTTGCCAGGTTTTTTAATAGTTACGATTTGTCTAATTTTCCAATGTTTTGAGAAATAGGATAGTTTAAACGAGTTATTTATTAGGTATGTAAGCTGTACTAGTGCCTTACGAGATATATTTTTAAGTGCTATGTTTTGGATAGTGTCTTGTCCCGGGGCTTTTTTGACGGTAACTGTTTGATAATAGTAAATATTTCTCTGGGTGATGTAATATATTGGTCCCATTCTTCGTTTCCGGTCTTGTCAAGATATTCCTCAACTTGCTCGATTATGTTTTCTTGTTCAGCAGTGTTGTGTTATATCCTGGCTGTCAAGCAGGGCCCGTTCTCAGCTCACTAGATTATTTTACCGACCTATCGTCTATTTCCAAAATAAGGCACCCTAATTACCAACAATTAAAGTACCTCAAGTAGATAATTATAATAACGTAAGAATATATTATATACCATAAGAATTATTCCATCATTTGAATTGTATATCATAAGAATATCTCTAACATACGTATATTTTTGAAATCAATAATCAAATAATAAACTAATCACCGGATGTACTTGATCCCACGTATGAGAACATTTTTCATTTTAATCTTAAAAGTATAGTCAACTGAAGATAATTTAATCATTTTGAAAACACAGCTGTCTAAACTATTAGTAATAATTTGTAACAAACGCAGATGATATGAAAATGGACTTTGACTTTCGAATAAATAACTTTTCTCAGAAATTACATCAACCGAGGATTAAATCCCTTCTCGCGCTCGACGCATGGGTCTTATGTCCAATCGCCTCGCGCTGATAAGCAATGACGAGTTCAATGACCAATGAGTGTGAACTCTGATCAACAATTTAACCCCACTTAACAATTCTCATCCCACTATTTTTGGTGATTAGAATACTTCATAAAAACCCTTGCTCAGTGAGCAAGAGGAACCTTTTGACACACAACTTTTACTCTCAATACTTTTATTAAGACAGCTCTTAACACTCGTTAATTTCATTGTCAAGTCCATACCTTCCGTTAGTTTGACTACTGGACATAATTAATTTGTATCATAAGTGTACACTTTCAACTTCTAAAATCTATAACTATCATTTGTGAATAAAGTTATTGTTATATCTTAATACAACACCAGTTATTTCGGGTCACCGTGAGGTGATTTTGCTGTCGAGAACCCAATACCTAGAAATACTACAAAACTAGCTGAGCTGAACATCAACATCATGCAACGAAAACGTAACAGTTGTACGCCAGGTCGATATTGTGAACTTGTTTAAATTAATAGGCTAGGATATTAGCTTTATCGTGGTCCGTATAAGCCTCAACTCCATCTTCTATCAGCAACGGAATGTTATTGTCTTCCATCTTTAGAATTTTTGTCATTCTCCTAAGGAATTATCATAGGGATTTAGTTTTTCTAACTTAATAGACCATTCCTTGTTCTTGTGATTGATAATTGCTGTTCTAATTTCATGAGTAAGTTTCGTAACTTCTACTTTATCCTTTCTCTGCCTCGAACGTTGCCAGATTTTTCGTAGATGATTTCTTTGTTTTATCATTTGCAGTATGCTGTCAGGTAGTTTGTCTTGCATTTCCTTAAAGGTAGTTTTTTCAATTGTTTAGCCCATGCTACTTTGTATGCTTTTGGTAAATTTTAGCACTTCTTGATCGAGGTCGTTTGTTGTCTCCATCGTGGATGTAAGAATAATTTTTTGGTCGAGGTATTTTCTGAATTTGATCCAGTCAGCTTTTTTATAATTAAAAGCTGTCTTGTGAGCAGTGTTTCTTTGCTGAGATTCTATAATTAGGACTACAGGTGTGTGATCAGAGTTGAGCTCATGTAATACTTGCAGATCTGAAACATGCCTGACATTTTTATTTATGGCGATATATATTGTAGTAGGCGTGAAATTATTGGTCGGATAATGTGTTGGTTCATCTGAAAAAATTATGCTACAATTATTTTTGAGTGTATAATTAAGCAACATCGTCCCTCTGTTATTGTTTATGTGATTATTCCAGCTAAGGTGCCTAGCGTAGACATCCCCAATTAATAAAACTTTATCATCTATGCCTAGGATATCATCTAAATCTTGGTTTGTAAATTGGTTAGCTGGACTATTATAGGCAGCTATTATACAGATGTTGCTTGCAAGTCTGATGCATAAGCATTTAATAGTAATACTTCTGTCTAATTTCATTTCTTTATAGGCCAAATCTTTTTTAATTAACATTGCCACTCCACCTGCAGTGTATCCTTTATCTTTACGGATACAAGTATAATTTCTAACTTGAAGTTTATCCTTATCGCACAGTCTGGTTTTATTTATTGAAAATATATCGATTTTGTGTCTGTTAATAAATTCGATAGCTTCTCCTAGTTTGTTTTTCAGCCCGTTTGCGTTCCAACTACAGATTTTTAAATTATCTATGGTGTTTCTAGTTTAGTTGTAAATTCTACAAATGCCTTGAATTTTTCTATTTGGGTTGTACAGTTTTGTAAATTCATTTTGAGTTCTTTTGCTAGTTTTAGCATTTTTTTTATATTACAGAGTTCATTAATATTTTTAATGACATTAGTTAGTTTCATGAGTTCTGCCATTTCACTACTTACATTGTTACTAAAGGTATTAGAAGTTTGAGAATTTAACCTATTACTTGTATTACCTTGCTGGTTATCACTGTTGAACCAATAGTTTGAGGTTGGTGCAGTGGTATTGACTCTAAGTAGCGGAAACTGTTGATGACTAGTTAAATTTAGTATATGACAGTACTATTTTGTTCTTGATTGTGTGAGTTTTTGTTTTGTCTTGCTTGATCTTTCTGTAATTTGTTGAAGTCTTTTGCAGTATGACTCTTAGATTGTGGCATTTGCAGGATGATTACCGGCGCAGTTGGCACATTTTGCTGGTTCCTCTTTAGGTTTTTGGCAATCTTTCGTCAAATGTTCTTTTCCACATTTCAGACATAGTCTAGTCAACATGTGCATTTGAGGTCAAAATTTTTTATTCGCCTCGGAAAATTATGATCGAGGTGTCATTCGATTCGTTATCGCATCTAGAAACTTTTTGAAAAATTTGGAGTGGCGCTTGCAAAAATTACAAAAGTAATAAACAATTTAGTAAAAAAAAAAAAGGGGTTTCGTTTTTTGTGAATATTTCAAAAAGTATTTAAAATTTTTGAAACCTGACAAAAGATCCAAAAAGAGAAAGAAATTTCCTAAAAAAAAGTCCTACCTCCCCGGATTTTAGGACCAATATTTATAATTTTTCAGAGGGTCGAAAATACGGCCGAAAACGGGAACTCTCGCTTGCGTAAGCTCCGCCCACTTTGGACCTTTAAGAAAAAAATATTATTTAAACTTATTAAGTATGAAAATTAAGAAATGAAAAAATGCAGGCACCTACAGGATAGATTACTGAACAAAACTTCGGCAATCAAAATTTTTTATCATGATTTTTCAATGAGTTATCCATTAATTAATTAACAATTTGTTGTAGCACGAACATAAACATTGAAAGAGCGATAATTGTTAAACTATAAATCTGGGATTTTTTTCCTTTTATGGAGCTCTTTTACAAAGGCTGTAGAATAGATTCCTGTTGGAAAAATTAAGAAATTGTCAATTTTCACTTTGTTATTAACAATTTACTGAAGTTAAAAATTATAAACCTCGATTAAACATTGAAAAAAATATTTTTTTCATAATATTGCTATTGGTCCATTTCCTTATGATCATAAGCTACTTAAAAATGAATTTTAATAATTTTTATCCCATATTGTTTAAAAAATTGTTATAATCAAATACGTTGTTTATGAGATAATCAAAAATTTTTTTTAAATAACATAATTTTTGATGAAAATTATGATTTTTTAAAAAAAAAACCGTTTCTTAGAAAAATTTTTTTATTACTTAAAAACGCATTTGTTAATTAACTATTTTTTTTACTACTTGTTATGAAAATTAAGGAACCATTTTTTTTTTAAATCATTATTCATCTTGCTCTTCGATGTCTGAAAAAAATTTTTTATTTTTATTCAAATTTTAATTGTTTATACAATAAACAATTTGTTATAAACAATTGAATTTTTTATTAATATTTTTTTTTTACACTTAAAGATACAGCAAAAATAGCCTAGTATCAGTTTTTGGAAAAAAATAAATTTTTCGATTTTTTATTTAATTTCAAGTTTTCTTGTATATTCAAACTTACCTTTCGCGCCTGCTTTTCTTTATTTATTATTAATATAACTTATAAACTATAATAGATACAACAAATTCATCAAGACGTTTTTTCTTCTAAATCAGCTATTAAACCAATTTATAACTAAACTAAAGCTCTAACTTAATTATTTATATAATTTTTTTGCAATTATTTATAAAAATTAAAGGAAAAAAAAATTTTTCTATTCTGACCCATTTATTCATAATTTCTAAGATTATACAGTTACAGCCTCAGCTAAGAGCTCAACTTGTTCATTAACTAATGCAGAATAAAAAAATATATGAGCAACTTTTGTCGTATCTGTTATAGTTAATGAGACATTTCGAATATTACAACAAAAAAAATTTTTTTTTCCTTTAATTTTTATAAATAATTGCAAAAAAATTATATAAATAATTAAGTTAGCTTTAGTTTAGTTATAAATTGGTTTAATAGCTGATTTGGAAGAAAAAAAGTCTTGATGAATTTGCTGTATCTGTAATAGTTTATAAGTTATATTAATAATAAATAAAGGAAAGCAGGCGTGAAAGGTAAGTTTGAATATACAAGAAAACTTAAAATGAAATAAAAAATCGAAAAATTTATTTTTTTCCAAAAACTGATACTAGGCTATTTTTGTTGTATCTTTAAGTGTAAAAAAAAAATATTAATAAAAAATTTAATTGTTTATAACAAATTGTTTATTGTATAAACAATTAAAATTTGAATAAAAATAAAAAATTTTTTTCAGACATCGAAGAGCAAGATGAATAATGATTAAAAAAAAAAATGGTTCCTTAATTTTCATAACAAGTGGTAAAAACAATAGTTACTTAACAAATGCGTTTTTAAGTAATAAAAAAATTTTTTTAAGAACCGGTTTTTTTTTTAAAATCATAATTTTCATCAAAAATTATGTTATTGAAAAAAAAATTTTTGATTATCTCATAAACAACGCATTTGTTTATAACAATTTTTTAAACAATATGGGATAAAAATTATTAAAATTCATTTTTATGTAGCTTATGATCATAAGGAAACGGACCAATAGCAATATTATAAAAAAAATATTTTTTTTAATGTTTAATCGAGGTTTATAATTTTTAACTTCAAGAAATTGTTAATAACAAAGTGAAAATTAACAATTTCTTAATTTTTCCAACAGAAATCTATTCTATAGCCTTTGTAAAAGAGCTCCATGAGAGGAAAAAAATCCCAGATTTATAGTTTAACAATTATCGCACTTTCAATGTTTATGTTAGTGCTACAACAAATTGTTAATTAATTAATTGATAACTAATTGAAAAATCACGATAAAAATTTTTGATCGCCCGATTTTTGTTCAGTAATCTATCCTGTAGGTGCCTAAATTTTTTCATTTCTTAATTTTCATATTTAATAAGTTTAAATAATATTTTTTTCTTAAAGGTCCGAAGTGGGCGGAGCTTACGCAAGCGAGAGTTCCCGTTTTCGGCCGTATTTTCGACCCTCTGAAAAAATTATAAATATTGGTCTTAAAGTTCGGGGAGGTAGGACTTTATTTTAGGAAATTTCTTCCTCTTTTTGGATCTTTTGTCAGGTTTCAAAAATTTTGAATACTTTTTGAGATATTCACAAAAAACGAAACCCCTTTTTTTTTTTTACTAAATTGTTTATAACTTTTGTAATTTTTGCAAGCGCCACTCCAAATTTTTCAAAAAGTTTCTAGATGCGATAACAAATCGAATGACACCTCGATCATAATTTTCCGAGGCGAATAAAGAATTTTGACCTCAAAAGCACATGTTGACTAGACTAATATGCCGATTCAGCAAAGCAGTTGGATATAGCATGTCCCCAATCTTGAAAACAATGCCATTGTGATACTCTTCTTTTGGTTTCATAGTTTTCCCACGTAACGTTGGTACTACATAATACTTGTGCTTTGTGTTTAATATGTGCTAGATGGGTGTCAGCAGGCACAGCTACCATGAAAATTGGGTTTTTTGTGCTTTTCATCAAACTAACCTCCGTAGCTTTGAAGCTAATTTCTTAAAGTTCAGTCATTATATCGTTAGGGACCGTTTGCTCATGTAAGCCTTTGATGACAAAGTTTTTCTTTTTGTCGGTTTTTAGTGCATATGTATGAAATTTGATATTAATACTCTTTAGATGCTCTATTAAACTTTTGTAGTCAGCTAGTGACGATTCGAAGATCTCTGATTATTGATGATATTTAATATAACATTTTTCTTCGTTTAAGCCCTTCAGGACTTCTATTATTTTTGCATGATTATTAATCTTACCATGAACAACAAGTGGTGGAGGTTTTTTCTCTTTTCTTGCTGTTGCAGCTGTGTCATTTGTTTTACTGGTATCCTTAGTATTATCGTGTGTGTTATCCGCTTCCATTTCTTCGTCGATGTCAGCTAGTGGATCAAATCTGTTTGACAATTAGATGCTTTTATTATTAGATTTTTTGTTCATATTAGCTTCGGGAGCCGCCACTTCATTTGCATTATATTTCCTTTTGGTGGCTTTGACAATTGTCGTTGTGAGATCCACTGCCGATGGCATTGGTGGATCTCCTTTGAGGTTAGGTGTACCACTTGTTTCAGTAATTGTGTTTATATTTATGTAAGCTGTTGATATTTTAATAATAAAATGGTTTAAACGCAATTAGTAATTTACAAGCTTTGTTTTAAGTTATTGTTTATGTATATTTTTGGATTATTTTAATTGGAAAGCAATTAAAAATACAGAGCCGATACGTTTGAAACGTAAGACGGACTCGAACTGAAGTCTAAAGTTTAATGTGTTAACCACTGTGCTGAATCACACACTTGCAAGGATAAGTTAATTGTATATATTTATTTTGATACAAATTAACTTTAGAAAATTGAAGATATTAATAAATGATTGATTCTATTATTTGTATTATGTTCATTTATGTTATTGTTTATAGGGTAGAGAGACCAATAGCAGTATACCCACTAATAGGGGGGCAATAATTTCTTCTTTTCGCATATTAAACAAAAATGAGAAGTTAAAATCTTTTAAGCTAAATAAGACTTTTTAAATTTTATATCTCAGTTTTTTATAACTTAATTAATTGTTGAAACTTCAAAATTTTTTTGCTGTCACTCCGCTTTTGGTCTTGTGAGTCTATTTTCAAGAATTTAAAAAAAAAGTTATTCTTTATAACATTCATGAATGCGGTAATAAGTTAAAAAATTTTAGAGACTATTTTATAAATCATTATGCAGTTTTTATGAATAATCTTACGTTGTTTGGTCGTATCTAAATTATTTCACAAAATATTATGATTCACACATCCGCACAGCTTGATATTCACTCAGAAATTGCCATTCGATAAAAATTTTTAGAATTCCATTGTATAAGATTTTATATAATTATTTAAAACTATATAAAATCTTATGTAATTATATAAAATTATATATAATTATTTAATTATATAAAATTTTTCGACCGAATGTATAAATATGTATGATTATATATAAGATAACATAATTATGTATTTATATTTATATAAAAATATATATATAAATATATGATTATCTATATTTATTTATAATTAAATAAATTTATACATAATTTAATAGAATTACATATGATTATATCTTATTATATATAATTTTTTTTCCCGGTTAATGCTTTATTTTTAATTAATTTTGCGACTAAAGTAATAAATGAAAAAATTGATTGAGTTAATAAATAGCTTTTATTTTTTTCCTGGTTTCTATATAAATAAATTCTATGTTTCTCCGGAAAGTTGACGCAGTACTACAGCATTTGACAATGCAAAACCTGTAAGCTGCTGACATAAGATTATCAAAAAATTGATGTAATGCAACAATTAGCTTTGAACTTACTGCCTTGAAAGTTTGTAAAGATAGGATATAAAATAGTCCTCCGTTGAATAGAATCGGTTTTTGGGCACGCATTAAGCTAAAGTTTATCATTTGATTTATTTCAACTGTTATTTGTCGGTGCTCACCACTGAATTCACCCTTGTGATTAACCATTGACTGCTCCCAATTGCATGAATATATTGCATCTGCAGTTCTCAATCCCTAAAAATGTTCAAGTTTTTATAGGTCATCTATTTAAAAAATATTTTTCTAAAAGAACATATTTTTCGTAGATTTCATAGAAATCTCTTGCATTTGTCCTTGTGGCGGAATTTTCAGAGAATTTCGCCATAATCTATCATAATTAATCGAGTTGGTTCAAAAAATACCCCGGGAAAAAAAATTTATATCCAATTATATAAAATTTTATATACATGGTTAGATAAAATTAGATAAGAGTTTAGGTCTGATCTAATTTTATATAGTTACAGTCAGAACCAGTGATTCATACCGTCCATGGTTACAAGCGGACATTTTACTTTTCTACTTTTAGTACTGTACCAACATACAACTCTCTTAAATAGATTTCTATGCGAAAATATCAATATTAAATATATTTATGTTGCAAAATAATTCTATGTAAAATTATCTCTATGCAAACTTATTCTATTAAATATAAATATATGCGAAAATAATTCATGTCCAAAATATCTCTATATTATATATCTCTTTGAAAATTAAGTCTACAAAATTTACTATAATATGATAGAATTAGGTGTTAACATATTTATATTATCGAATTTCTCCATAACTATACAACTCTCCTTAATATTTCTCTATTCTGCATATCTCTATGACACAACAATTCTATGATAAAATTTTTCTATTTAAAAATTTTTCTATGTTGACCAAAGTCAGTTTCAACATTTCTCTACCACAAAAAAAACACTAAGTTTCGTGAATGATTTTGTATCTTACCACTAGCGATCGCGTGGCGCTACCATCCAATTC
Source organism: Microplitis deprimator (assembly GCA_964016945.1). NCBI lineage: Eukaryota > Metazoa > Arthropoda > Insecta > Hymenoptera > Braconidae > Microplitis > Microplitis deprimator. Next base: position 12,331,971 of record OZ024708.1, on the reverse strand, counting down.
TTTTAATGTAAAATTTTTAAAAGATGTTTCTATAAATATTCTATGTTTTTTCAAAATTCATACATTTTTTTCATGCCTGCTATTTTCAATACCATACTCATGCATTAGATAAATATTTTTATTTCTATTCTATTTAATTATAATAAAATACTAACAGTCAAGGTTCAAATTTGATGACGCCATTTTCTTGTTATTGTTGTTTTTAACATCATTATCATTATTATTGTATTTTTGTTGGAATTTAATGGTAGCGCCACGTGATTGCTGGTGGTAAGATACAAAATCATTCATAAAACTTAGTTTTTTTTTTGTGGTAGAGAATTGTTGAAACGGACTTTGGTCAACATAGAAAAATTTTTTCATAGAATTGTTGTGTCATAAAGATATGCAAAATAGAGAAATATTAAGGAGAGTTGTATAGTGATGGAGAAATTCCATAATATAAATACGTTAACACCTAATTCTATCATATTATAGTAAATTTTGTAGAGACTTAATTTTCAAAGAGATATATAATATAGAGATATTTTGGACATGAATTATTTTCGCATATATTTATAATCAATAGAATAAGTTTACATAGAGATAATTTTACATTTAATTATTTCGCAACATAAATATATTTGATATTGATATTTTCGCATAGAAATCTATTTAAGAGAGTTGTAAGTTGGTAGAGTACTAAAAGTAAAATGTACGCTTGTAACCATGGACGGTATGAATCACTGGTTCTGACTGTACATATAATTTCATTCAACTCATGCGCGCTATTCACGTTTTATCATGCCTAAAATCCGAACCATAAATGGCCGTTTACCGACTAGTGAAAAATTATTTGTCGAAACGCAATAAAGATTCCTACTATCCCGGCCATTTTGACGTAATAAAAATAAACGTAACTATCTTTCGGGCTATAACTGAATATTGGGTAATTACAATTCCCTGTTATTACCCATTGAGCAGCCAAGATTGTGATGCCGAATGTTTTTAACACTGATCTCTATACTAACTGGATAGCTGATTTTATAGTCCGCCATTGTCACCGATCTGTGCACACAGTAGCGCCGCCGAATAGTTGTCAGGGAACTAAATCGTAACCAACTGCGCTTGCGTGCCCGTAATTTTTAACATGGTGATCAGCCGTAAGTTTTCACGTGGTCAGAAAAGCAATACAGTTACGGCAATCTCACAGAGTAGACGTATTTCTGTAAAAATTTTTATTAACACGTGCACCACAACATAATTATTTTGACTTCATTTTATTACATTGCGAATAGATATTTAGTATTTTTAGTAATTTATATATTTATTTTAGTAATTTTAGCATTCTTCAATATATTTATTACAATTTGTAATTTTCAGTAAATTTATCAAGTTTTGTATTTTTCGATATTTATATATATATATATATATTTATATTTATATTATTAATTGTAGTGTTAGTGTATAGTGTCATTCGATATATTTATTTATTTTGTGTTAATTAAATATTGTGTCGTGAAAATGGTTTCTTGTGCCTTTTGTAAAAAGCGTTCAGAGAAGCACAAAGAATTATCATTTTATTCGTAAGTATAAATGTATTAATTATATCTATTTTTGTTTGAATGTTCGATTGTGTCAAAATATAATTATATTTATTAAATTTATTGTTAAGATTTCCGACAAATCAAGAAGATAGAGACAAGTGGATCAAGAATATGGGCCTGGAAAATTGGATACCTTCAAAGTTTTCAAAACTTTGCTCGGATCACTTTTCAAAAGACTGCGTAGATTTTCGGGATCAACGACCTCGTCTACGAAAAGGGAGTAATCCAACTATATTCGGTGAAAATGATGTTTCTTTAACTCCAGAGCTAAGTGAATTAAACAAAGGTATGAAATCTAACGATTTTCAGTGTTGCTAATGGGATTTAATCATTTTATATATTATTATATTCTATGAAAAGAATACCATTATTTATAGTTTTTTTTCTTTTTTTTTTTGTATCAAACTTTTACTTTTTACAGCAGCGGAAGTAGAAGATATGTCTGATGGTAATGCTGTAACTATTCCTCAAGTATTGTCTGGAAATCAAGAAAACTTACAACCCATCAATAGTGAGTATTAACAAGTTATAAAGTTTAATTTATTGTAAAAAAATAAATAAATTTTTTGTTTTTACAAAAAATACACATACCATTAACTATTTAAACAAAAATAATCTCTATGAATTCATCAGTAAGTGATTGTATAATATTGTAACTTTTTTTTTTTCAGTCCCGTTGAAACAGCAGATATTAGGGTTCAGTAATGACCACAACTAGAAGCTGTTCAAGAAAGAAACCGAGAATTGCTAAGAGAGCTGAAGAATAAAAGAAGAAAAGAAGAACGTGGAAGAAGAAAAATCACCAGCATGAAAGAAGTTATTGAAGACTTGAGTAATCGTGAGTACATAGAGAAAAATAAGATTTTTGATAATTTTGGAAGTATTCCTTCAGAAATTTTGAAACGAATGCAAGATAATACATTGCGTGGTAAAATTTCTAAAGAAAAATATCCATCAGAGTTGCGTTGTTTTGCATTAACTTTACATTTTTATTCCCCGGCTGCATATAAATATGTACGTGATAGTTTTGAATTAGCCTTACCTCACCCTAGTCAACTTCGCTCGTAGTACAATAGTGTAGACGCGGAACCCGGATTTTCGGAAGAATGTTTTAGAACTTTAGAATTTAAACGCGATGAGTATAAAGAAAATAATAAAAAATTAGTATGTTCGTTTATGATCGATGAAATGGGAATAAAAAAAGGTGTTCAACGTACTCGGGATGGGAAGGTATACGGTCATGTTGATATTGGTGGAGGTACTGCTGATAATTCAAACTTGATCGCTACCGAAGTCCTCGTTATGTTGATCGTTCCTTTAGACGGTTCGTGGAAATTACCTATTGGTTTTTTTTTAATTCAAAGTTTAACTGCAGCAAACAAAGCAAACCTTGTTAAAGAAGCTTTAACCAGGTTACACCATGTTAACATCGAAATCGCTTCCCTAACTTTAGATGGCCCCCCTGCACATTTAACTACTGTCAAATTGATTTCAATATTTTTCCCAGCGGTTGAGTGCCTACTGGGCGCGTCTCCGGGTGGCGGATTGGAGGTGGCCAGTTTGCTTACTGTCCGTGATTTAATGGTCCTATTAATTATTAATTAATTATTTTTTTAGGAAGAAGCAAAATTCTGGCCTGTGAACGATATAAGTCGCTGTAACAGAATGCCGTTTCAAGTCTACAGCATCCAAAGCTTCACCGCGGACCAACTTATTTAGTTATTCAATATTTAGTTGTACTATAATAATTTTAATTGTAAATAAAATTGTAATCACGTTTTATCTAAGATTAACTTATAAATCTGTATTATTCAAAATATTTTTATACCTAATGATAGCAATAGTTATAAAAGTAATCTATTCAATTTTTCAATGTAAATAAATGTATTGAATTTTTTTAAATATTGACTGTCGGAACAGAAGTTAAATAATTTTAAGTAATTTATATAAAATTATTTTTATTTAAAAAAAAATAATTTTTGTACTTTAAATAGGTGTTAGTATATTAATTTATATACCTGAAAATATTATTATTGTGATATTTAACAATAAAAATTGTGTAAAAAAATTTGCTGTTTATATGTTATAATTCTTTTCTCTACGTAAGCTGGATTTATTTAATTTACTACTCTATCACTACTATATAATTTACTAATATATAATATGATAATTACATTTGCTGCTCTTTCAATAATTATTTTTTTTTATTTAAGCGGATAATTACTCTAGTAAAATGAGTTTCCACACTTCGAAGTAAAATTCTTGTAATTTTACTTTCCCTATGTATGTCCTTTTTTATTTAACGCCTGCGCTTTTATATCCATATTAGTTCCCTGACAACTATTCGGCGGCGCTGGCTTCGCTCCGGTCAAGGCCTATTTTTTCGACATTCTTCCATATGTATCAGCTATCCAGTTAGTATAGAGATCAGTAGTTTTTAACGTGGAGTTAAAACTTTGACATTGAATTTGAATTTCCGTTAAATTAAATCAACATCCCTATAACTTTGTCATATTCTTAATATTATAAGTATTTTTTTCACCATGTCACTAAACAACTATTTGGACTTGGCATTTTAGG
>OZ024708.1:12229692-12327605 GCA_964016945.1 Microplitis deprimator | reverse complement strand
CAGGATAATTAGGACAATTTATTGTCTATGCAAGAAAAAATACTATTTGAACTTGGAAATTGTAAGTGCATACTTAGAAAATAGACGACATGTATTATTAAATTTACTATTCGAATGTTAAAAATTCCCCATATTGACAACCGGGTTCCGGGTTATAATTTCAAATAGTAATTTTTAGAGTTTTTTTTCCGTGCAAGTGTTTTTTTTTTATTTACTTATTAACATATTTTTCTTTATTCATCACAAGAAAAAAGTTTATATAAAAACAATTCTTATTCATTGATACTCAGTCTTCAAATTATGCGTAGCTATCATGAATTTCTTTATTCAACAATAATTTTCATATTAACCAATGTAGCGTCTGTAGCAGAATTTGTTCAGGGTCACTTTTATTTGTAAAATATCGAAGATAAGTCGATTTAATAAAACAAAGCAGACTGGATCATATTGCAATGATGTAAATAAATGTAGACTATCGGCATCCCATACCAAAAAAATATAAGTACATTTTGGATATATCCGCATATACAAACGCGTTTGTTCTTAGAGGAAACGATTTGCCCCTACCGTTTCACCCTATTGAAGCGAGGATCTGGGAGTCATAGGTGCGTATCAAATTTTTTTTTTTTTTTTTTTTTATAAAGTTTTCTATTTATCACTGAAAGAACGAAAGTGAAGAAAAAAATTTTTTCTTTTATCATGATTTTTTTCATATTTTTTAAAAATTCTTGAAAAAAAAAAACTTGGGATAACAAATTTAAAAAACAAAATCATCCTGTTGTGTAACATTACAACACATGTATAATAAATGAAAATTTATGGTAAAATTACAAGACTCTGTAATTTTACGATAAAATTTGTAAAAAAAATCTGGGCCTCGGTTGGCCCTGCGGGCCAGCCCCAAAACTTCCCGTTGTTATCGAGCTCAAGGAACTCGAAAACATTAGTAAGGATATATTTTCGAGCTCTTCGAGCTCGAAAATGTTATTACATGCAATTGTTTTGTTATGATCTTTTCAAGCTCTAACAAGTTACGTTTTATGCTGAAGTTTGAAAATTTGAGAATCGAAAATCATTAATGAAGAAGCGGTTTTTACAATTTAATTCCCGATTATGTTCAATAAAATAAGTGTACTGAGACAGATGTCAATGTTAGGGATCAAAATCAAGATTTAAATAAGTTTTGACTCATGTCAGAAACAATAAAATACGAAATATCCGAGAAAAATATTAAAAACTGCGTTTTTTCAATTTTTTTGTTGATAATATGATTTAAACTAAAAAACAAGTTAGATGACATTATATGACGATCGAAAGGAACCATAAAGAGGAAGAGTTGGTATGATGTCAGACATATTTTAGTACATTACATCATGATTTATCCGGAAAAAATAACATGAAATGTTATTTTTTTGATTTTTAATTTTTCGACGCCGATATCTTTTGAACTAATTAACCGATTTAGACGTTTGAGGTAGCAATCGGCGTGTTTCGTTAAATTCTAGAGCTGATTATAATTTGAAATCGATCGGTTTAGCCGTTTCGAAGATATTTGGAAAAACTCGGTTCTCACCATTTCTTTCTCCAACAATATCTCGCGAACAAATTAACCGATTTTGATGGTTGAGGCGGCAATCGACGTATTTCATTGAGTTCTAAAGCTGATCAGATTTTGGAATTGTTTGGTTAAGTTATTTCAAAGATATTTGCAAATAACTGTTTTTTACCATTTCTTTCACCCGCGATATCTCTCGAACAAATTAACCAAGTGAGATGGTTAAGACGGCAATCGACGCGTTTTATTGAATTATAGAGCTGATTAGATTTTTAAGTCGATCGTTCAAATCGTTTCTGAGAAATCACTAAAAATCTAATAAAAAAAAAAATTTATTTTTTTCGTAATTCGCAAATATTTTCGAGTCTACTTAATCAAATGATCTGAAATTTTCAGGAAAGTTGATGGCCATGAAGCTCTTTCGATTGACACCTCAACCATCCAAATCGATTCATTAGTTAAAAAGTGACAAAGAGTTTACGAACATACACACACACACACACGCACACACACACACACATACACACACACACACACACACACTCGGACATCGTTCTGAAAATAGTCAGAATAGTTTCCTGGGACCTCAAAACGTCGACATCTGATGAAAACTCGATTTTCGAAAATCGGGGTGAAAACAATAACTTCCCGAATTTTTGAGAATTTACAATTTTCTTAGCGGGAAGTTAAAAAAATCAAGGTTTATAAAATTTCCATGATTTCATTGTAATATTAATTACAATATTTTATTGTAATTTTACTAAGCATTGTAGAAAATTGAATTACAAATATCTTTTGTCAATTTTAAATGCATTCTATTTAAAATCAATGTAATGTTTTGTAAAATTACAAATCGTATACGATTTATACACAAAGATGGTAAAATTACCACTCATTTTAGTAGTTTTCCTAACGCACCATGGAAAATTACTCAAATTGTGTTATAATCTTGTATTGACATACATTGATTGGTATTTTTACTACAATACTGCTTTATGAAAATATTGTAATTTTACAAAAATTTTTAACAGTAAGGACAGGAAGTGAGGACCGCCGGTATCAGCGTTCCCCAATGTACGGGTAAAACTTGGAGGTGCCAATGGCACCCCAAAGTGAAGGGTTAATTTATTTAAAATTAATTGCGAAGTTTATTTTATTGAGTGCAGAGCAGAGGTTAGAGCTCTAGGAGCTCTCTCCAAAGACTGACTGTTTAGTCATTTCAAAAATATAATAAAGCCAACAGAGTTGACAAAATGTTGACGCTGTATCTCAGGTTCCCTGTCAGAGAATCGTCGTGGCCCGGGTCTCATGCATCGTCATCTGTTTTGACTATCCGCGAGCTACGGCGACTCTCTTATCGTAACCGATTTCCGTTACATTGTATAAAATTAATTTATTAAAAATAATTAATCGAATTCAATCAAGAAAATATTACGGAAACGTAACACTGTCATCCCGCTTTTGGTCTTGTAAGTCTCTTTCCAAGAATTTGGAAAAAATTTTTAATATATCATTTATGAATGCGGTTGATTTAAAAATTTTTTAGACTTTATAAAATTATTTAAATCACTATGAAATCAGTTTTTCCCACTAACCTTACGTTATTTGGTCGTATCTAAATTATTTCACCAAATATTATGATTTACACACTTGTACAGCTTGATATTCACTCAGAAATCGCCATTAGATAGAATTTGTTAGAACTCAATTATGTAAAGTTTTATATAATTATATAAAATTATGTAACATTTTTTTGACCGAATGTATAAATATGTATGATTGTATATAAAATAATATAATTATTAATTATATATATTTATATACAATTATATATATATATAAATATGTGATTATATAAATTTATATATAATTAAATTAGAAAGATTTATTTAATTATATATAAATATAGATCGTTATATAAGGCTATACATAAATTTATATAATTATATATATTTATACACAGAAAAAACAGTTAAACTGAATCACGAACAATATTCTTGATTCAAGAATTTTTTTGATCGATTCGAAAAATAAAATTTCTCGGATCAAGTACTATACTTTTTATGCAAGTATTTTTATACACTCCGACCAAGAAAACAAAAGTTGCTTAAGCCGTGAAAAAATTTCTTGGGAGAAAAGAAAGATATGGATAAGGAAAAAGTCACCAGTGCTAGGCAGCAGCAGCAGGAGTAGTTCGGTGTGCCACACGAAATTGCGCCCAGCCACTTGTATTTTCCCTGGTAAGAAAGGTATTCTAGAATTGTTATATCCCAAATTTGAATACGATTTTGTTCGAGTACTCCTCTGTCATCTGACAGTGACAAGTACATTTTTGGATTGTCCTATAGTATATCCTCTAGTACATCATGACCTTAATGTTTACTAGTAATGGTTACTTGAATAATTTTTCTCGAAATAAAAAAACAAAAAAATACGTTTCAGATAAAAAAATCGGTCTATCGGTTGACCATGCGGGCCAGCCCCAAAACTTCCCGCTGTTTTTGAGCTTCTTGAGCCAAAAATTATTAATTATTGTTGATAGTAAACTCAATATTGTAATGAATTTGGAATTGTTTTTATTATATGAAATTTCTGGAAACGAAAAGCTATCCGGTAGAATTTAATATTTATTTCTCTCGATCTTTTCTTACTCATTTAACTTTATCTTTTTTTTATACTTATTTTCTATTCCTATTATCTCCAGCATATTCAATATTTATAATTCGATCGCTTGTTTATCTCCCTTGTCAACGAACTGGTCGCTCGGATATTCCCTCTCGTAAATTTTTCCCTAGATCATAATTTTTGTCCGTTTTGAATAAGCGGTCTGGCGCTCTCGTGCACTAGCCTAGCCTGAGGAGCTTGTTCAGGCACAACAGTTATTTGTTTATAATTTATAATTTATTATTTTTATTATTGATCACAATTCAAATATTTATTTAACTTAAATTGATTATTATTTTTGAGAATTATTTAAAATTCTATATACACGTGGGTGACCGCATACGATTCCGAGTTTATTCGCGTCTCCGTCGCAAAATTGAAAACGGTTTACGTTATAAGGAATATAATGTCTACCTGCTTAACCAAAAACGTCAAGAGGACAAACCAGAGTAGAGACTTTTCTCGACTTAAATACGTTATTTCCGGAAAATGTGTTTTGATTAGGCATTCAGTCATAATGTTATTTAGAAAATACATTAAGATGCTGCGATTTATTGCATAAAATGACAACATATAAAATAAGAAATCTATTTTATAATGATTGCCGCGTGTATTACCTCTTATCGTAAAATGGCCCATATTCATTCGCAATTATGTTCAATAAGAAAAAAATATATTTGGGCCAAAATCAATGTGTTATCGAAGTAAGGATTTAAATAATTTCCGACTTATATTAGAGCGTTAATACATGAAATATCCAAGAAAAATATTGAAAACGGTGTTTTTTCAATTTTTTTGCTAATAATATTATTTAAACGGAAGAATGAGTTACATTACATTACGTGGTGATTGAAAGTGACCATAAGACGTGGAGTTTGTTTGATTTTAAATACATTTTAGTGCATTATACTATGATTTAGTTGGGAAAAATTACATAAAATGTTTTCTTTTTAACTTTTCGACGCTATCTTTTGAGCTAATTGATGAATTTTGACCTTCAACGTGGCAATCGACGCGTTTTATTGGGTTCTAGGGCTGATTAGATTTTGGAATTGATTGAATCGATAGTTTATGAAATATTCCGAGAAACAAAAAAAAAGCGATTTTTCTTTTATTCTTTCATCGATGATATCTTTCGAACGAAGTATCCGATTGAGACATTGTAGCCGGTAATCGAAAGCTTCTATTAAGTTCTAGAGCTGATTAGATTTTGGAATTGATCAATCCGACAGTTTTCAAAATATCAAAAAAAAAAAAAAATTTATTTTTTTTTCGTATATCTTAAATATCTCAGAGTATATTTGATTAAATGATCTCAAATTTTCTAGAAATCTGAGTTCAGAAGGAATCTTTCGAATACCGTAAGAACCATCTGAATCGGTTGATTCATTAAAAAGATATGAGAGGTTTGCATCCACACGCACACACACACACACACCCTTTCTGTTGTCATTATGGCAAATAACATTTTGTTGAATCAGGATATCCTGATGAGGTCCTGACAAGGAACTCGTCAGGTCACCCCGTTGGCGAATAACTTCTTTTTTAATAACCCGGGAAATAAAAATTATATATAATTAGATATAATCATATACAATTATATAAAATTCCATATAATTTTATACAATTATATATAAATATAGATAATTATATAAATTCATATATAGTCTCATATAACTATATATAATTATATAAATCTTTCTAATTTAATTATATAAAAATATATATAACTATATATTTATATATATAATTATATATAAATATATATAACTACATTATTTTATATATAATCATGCATATTTATACATTCGGTCAAAATTTTTGTATATAATTTTATATAATTATATAAAATTTTATATAATTGAGTTCTAAGAAATTCTATATAATGGCGATTTCTGAGTGATTATTAAGGTGTGTGGGTGTGTGAATCATAATATTTTGTGAAATAATTTAGATACAATCAAATAATGTAAGATTATCTGGAATAACTGATTTTATAATATTTTATAAAATTTTATAATTTACCGCAATCATAAATGTTATAAAATATATACAAACTTTTTCAAATTTCTTGAAAATAGTCTAACAAGAACAAAAGTGGGATAGAAGCTAAAAAATTTTGAAGTTTCAACAATGAATTAAGTTATAAAAAACTGAGATATAAAATTTAAAACATTTTAGTTAAGTTTAAAAAGTTTTCACTTAATATATTCTCATTTTTTTTAATTTATCAAGAGAAGTAATTATCGTCCCGCTATTAGTGGGTATATCGCTATTGGTCTCTTTACCCTATAAACAATAATATAATTTAATACAATGCAAATAACAAAATCAATCATTTATTGATGTCTTTAATCTTCTTAAGTTTATTTGTATTCAAATAAATAAAATTTACTCTTCCCGTCAAGTGTGTGATCCAGTATAGTGGATAAGAGATCAGACTTCGAACCAGAAGGTCTCATTTTCGATTCCATTTGTCAGCGAGATTTTTTTTTTTCATGACAGTTATTTTATATTTAACTTTATAAAATTATATATAACTATATAAAATTAGATCAAACCAAAACTCATATCTAATTTTATATAAGAACTTATATATAATTTTATATTATTATATATAAATTTTTTTTCCCGGGAAGGATATCCAGATGAGCTCTTGATAACGAACTCGTCAGGTTGACCTTATGACAAATAATTTTTTTTCTTGATAAGGATATCCTGATGGAGTCCTAATAAGGAACTCGTCAGGTTTGCACTGATAAGGTCAACCTTATGTTAGCCTGACAAGGCCCTTATGGTACTTCAGGCAAATCAGGAAAAATTTCTAGTCGGGTACGTACGTATGTAAATATCTGTAACTTTTAAACTAATGAAACGATTTTGATCTCCACGGTGGCATTTGACGCAGCTGACTAATTCCTACAAGTTTTAAAAAATTGAGCTTGATCAGTATGGTGCGTTCGAAGATATTCCAGAAATAAAATCTTTTCCAAAATGGTTTTTTAGGATAACTTTCAATGTGCTCGATGGATTCATCCTAAAATTAATTCTTTTCAGAGATATCGTTGGAGAAAAAAATGTTATTTTTTTAATATCTTCGAAAAAATTGAATCGATTGATATTAAATTCTAATCAGCTCCAGAACTTGATAAAACGAGCCGATAGCTGCCTCAACCATCTTTATCGCTTAATTCGTTTGAGAAATATCGTCGGAAAAAGAAATGGTAAAAAAAGGTTTTTCGTGAATATCTTCAAAACGTCTGTACTAATCATTTCCAAAATTTAATTAGCTCGCAAACTCAATAAAACGCCCTGATTGATACATTAAAAATCAAAATCCTTCGAATAGTTAAAAATATATCGACGACAAAAAGTTGAAAAAATACCATTTTCATGATACCAGCATCGAAACTTGAAGTTTCAGTGTCTCTACAGCCCGTCGAAACAAGCTAATTTCAAGCCGATGCAACTCAAGGAGCTCGAAAATAGCCGGAATTTGTGGGGCTGGCCGGCAGGGCCAACTGATGCCCAGTTTTTTTTTTAAAGACTTTACCTAAAAACAAAGAGAATGAAAAATTAAAATTGCCTCTTGGTTTCTTTTTGACAAAGTCACAGGTTCTTGAAATAGCGATATGCGATGCAGTTCTTCTTCGAAAGCCTGTGATTTGGTCAAAGATAGCACGAATGTCAATATCTTTCTTTATTTTCTTTGTTTTTAGGTGAATAAAAAAAAAAAAATTATATAGAAGTGTCTTCTATTTTTTTTTATTTTTTCGAAAAAAATTCTAATTTTTTGAAGGATTACCACTTTTAATTTTTTTTTCTTCTTTATTTTTCAAACTCTAAGGTCTTCTGTTAACTCTCAAAAGTTTCCAGAGTGATGTTTTGTGAAATAAGCCCAGCTCGGAAAATTTTTTTTTTCAATCGAAAAAAAAAAAAAAACAATGGAATGAAAAGTCGGCCAACTCTGGGATCAGTGGAAATAACTGTAGAATTATTCGAAGTTTCTTTTTTTTTGAGAAAATAAAAAGAAAATACAGTATGGCGAACTTCGAGAAAATAACACTTTTTCCCGTAAAATTTTAAAATTTGATGGTTAATAATTTTAAAATTTTTGTGTATTTTTGTCTGAAAAGTACATTCAGACAAAAATTTTAAGAAAAAAAAAAATTTCCGAATTCGTCAATTTTTGAAAAAGTTAAAGCTATTCGAAAAAGAAAAGACTTTCTTTGAAAAACTCATAACCATTTTTGGGTTGAGTGAAAAATTTGAAAATTTCCTGAAAAATGATTTTAATGCGTTAGAAAAAGAAACAAATTTTTTAGCCAAATCGAAAGGGGTCGTAGTCGAAAGTGGTTGATTTGGTATAGAATAGCCCATTTGTGTGCATATTAGGGTGTTTTGTTTTTATAACTATTTTTTTTTTAGTCCCAATTGAAAATTTGAGCCCTGTGTTACGTTCCCGTAATATTTTATCGATTAAATTAAATTAATTATTTTTAATAAAATAATTTTATGGAATGTAACGGAAATTGGTTATGATAAGAGAGTCGCCGTGGCTCGCGGGTAGTCAAAACAGATGACGATGCATGAGACCCGGGCCACGACGATTCTCTCACAGGAAACTTGAGATGCAGCGTCAACATTTTGTCAACTCTGTTGGCTCTATTATATATTTTATAATGACTATATAGTCAGTCTTACGAGAGAGCTCATGGAGCTCAAACCTCTGCTCTCCAGCCATAATTTGTAACAGGGTAAAATGGTTTATTTTATCGACCAAAATCGTGATTTTTCACTGATGGTCATTTTCCCTACCCGGAACCCCAAATAAGCATTTAATTGAGTTTTTCGACTTGTCGCCGGGCGCGCTAATTGATAATACTCGAACACTAGGCCCAACCAAAATTAAGTAGAGGGGTAGTTTTCCGATAACAACCGAAGACAACCGAGTAAAATTATTAAAAACGGAAGACAGCAGCAGAAACACACAGAACCGGCAGGGCCGGTTAACCATCAAGACGTACATACACAGAACCGGCAGGGCTGGGTAACCATCAATACGCACACGGAAGGAACTGGACAAGGCGAGACCAGGAACCCAACAAGACGAGACGCAGGAATTAATTCAGGTATTAATTAAATTATAGTTCTAGGCCGAAGCCAGAACTTAATTTAATTTAAAAATACGTAGTCGTTCGTCGGGGTAATCCGCGTCTAGGCCCGTAATAAATTAATTAGTATAAATTTTGTTAAAATTAATTTAAGCCAGACGTTGTCTAACCGGATCCAGGCCCTTTAGCCGGATCCAGGGCGTCGTTCACGATTCCAGGCCATTGCCAGATTGACTGCGTCGTAGAATTTTCCAGGCAGGTTGTGTAAAGCATTCGCCGGAAAATCAATTGCGATCTAGTCATTATTAACTAGTCATTAATTCATAAGTTAAATAAAATCAATTAATAATTTATAACGTTAAATGTGTCGAGAAGTAAAACGTGAAGATTTATAATTAAGTTTCGCGTACTTAGAAGAATCGAGTGAGAAACGGGTAAATGTGGTATTGAAATTTCTGACGGAAATTTATTTTGGTTACAGATAATTATTAAACTGGAAAACAATAAAAGTGATAGTGAGTTAATTAATTAATAATAAAAATATCTTTAAACTCAATTTTAATTAATTAATTTTATTGCTGGTAAAGGAAGGTTAACGTTATAAGAAATTAGTTGTTGTAAGTTTATTAGTGATTCAAAATGGTAAATAATTAGATGGAAATTAATTTATAAAGAAATAGGAACAATGAAATTATATATTAGTAAAAGCGTAGTTATGGAAATTGTGATAATTAAATATGTTGTAAATAAGTGTTAGTGTTAAAATCACGTCGTGGGTCCAGGGGACCGCGTGAATTAGTTGAATAAGGTTTTATCACGTAGAGGGTCAAGGTGACCGCGTGAATTAAAGGTTTTGTCACGTAGAGGGTTCAGGGAACCGCGTGAATGAATTGGAAAGTCGTGTAGAGGGTCCAGGGGACCGCGCGAAAGTAAAATTAAGGTTTTAGCCACGTAGAGGGTCGCGTTGACCGCGTGGAGTTCAGGTTAAAATAAGTGTGTGTGCAAAATAGTCCAGGGGACTCAGGGTGAGTGTGTGTGTGTGATATAGCCAAAGGTAGTTGGCTTAGTTAAGGTTAAATTAATAAGTCAAAGGTAGTTGACGTTAGGTAATAAGGTTTATAAAAGTCATAAGGTTATGAAGGTTTATTGAATAAATAAAAGTTAAAATTGTTATATTAAATAAAGTGTTAACTAATTATAAATTATCCTTCCTTTTCCTACTCTTACAATTAAATTTTACACCGACCCTGATTATTAAGAACCGGTTCTGGAAGACCGTTTAATCCTTCCAGTGACGCCCTTAAAAAGGAATTTAAGGACGACCAGTGTAGCAGTACCCCTGTTATAAATTAATAAATTATAATTAATCCTAAATTAATTCAACCTTATTTTGGGGTGCCAATGGGCACCCCCAATATATTTACCTACACCATGGCCTGTCCATAACATTACTACCACCCAGGGGCGAGCGCTTATCAGCTGTTCCACCCTGTCCTATAACTCTGAGCGCTCAACAGCAGTTCGGGTTTCCTTCAGGTTTCTTGCCGATTTTTCTACCATTTACCTGTTATTGTAAAAATAATTATACGGATTCGGAACCGGCATCGAAAATATTTTTAAATTGCGAAAAACAATTAAAAATTAATAATTAATAAAATAATCGACGACCACGGCCCACCAGGGGTCTATAGACACTCTATTGAGGCCAAACCTGGATAAAATTAAATAATTAAAAATAATTTTTATTTTTAATTAATTTGGGATAATTTCCCAAAACGTAACACCTGAATATTGACATCAAGTTCTTTTCCAGAGCGTGGAAAGATTTTCCATTTTGAAATATACTTAAACTTCGATTTTTTTTTTTTTATATATGTATAATTCAGCGTCATTTTATGCTATCAAACTGTTCCAAACTGGGATTACTCGGAATTGATGAGCTACAACAATGTATATTGCGTTATGGCTGTAATCTTCACCTGTAAGATTGTACGGATCACCAAAGTTAATTTTGCAGAAAATTCTTATTTTTTCTGTTATTTAAAAAATGGTTAGATTTATGGAAAAAATTGAAATAATAAACTTGTAGAAAATTTATTTTCCTACAAAAAATGTCCTATTAACCGAATCGCTAATAGTGATAAATCTCAAGATCTAATACGTCAACTTTGTTGTAATATGAAATTTTTGAAAATTTCGAAATTCGGCCAATACTCGTTAGTTATTTGCATTTAAATGTCACTTTTTTAAGAAAGACCGTGTTCTAATTTTTTTGATCAGTTTTGAAACTGAAAATACTTGATTTTATGATTAAAAGTCATTTATATTCAATTAACAAAGCACACTGATAGAAGGATTTAATTGAGAGTAATAGACTAGATTTATATTAAAACTCTTGTGAGAAGCTTCTTTGAGACAAATAAATATTTATTAAAAGTTAACAAATATTTCTTTGGTGAATATCATCGATAGATGGCTGCATACAATCATATGTAGTTGAATATATTTGCAAGAGACTAACTAGATAGAAGTAAGCGTTGCCACACGGCCGTATTTTATATAAAATATGAAAATTATTTTAAATAATTGTTTGTTAATTATTTAATAATTTTTTTATCATAATATATTCTTCATCTTCCTACTTAAAATAAATTTTTTTAAATATTTTTATTATTTACATTTTGAGAGAATTAGGTTATATCTTTAAATACTTTAAATCGCGTCAAATAAATGAACTATTAAATATTGATAAATCATTTATTGTATATTAATAAATATTTATTTGAGCCTGTTCATTAATAAACCATTTGTTGAATATGAATAAATTTGATTAAATCCAAAGAAATCCTTTTATCGGTGCACACAGGAAACATTTATATGCTTTTTTACTTTAAGTCGTGTATTAATAGGCGTTATTCTTGTTCAGAAAATTTTATTCAAAATTCAGAAAAAATCTTTCTGAGCAAAAATTAGATATCATAATCCGTGATTCTCACTCAAAGTCTTTTTTTACCTACTAAAACTTTTGAGTGTGAGTCCTTGAAAAAAAAAATCTGTCTATCGGTTGACCCTGCGGGCCAGCCTCAAACCATCCCGCTGTTTTTGAGCTTCTTGAGCTCGAAAACATTGTTGTGAATACATTTTCGTACATCGAGCTCGAAAATACTTTTTTATGCCCTTGTTTTTGAAAAAAAACCGTTTTTTAGCATTTCTTTCTGCCACGATATCTCGCGATCGAATTAACCGATTTTGATAGTTGAGGCAAACGACGCATTTTATTGAGTTCTAGAGCTGGCTAGATTTTAGAATTTTTTGGTTAAGTTGTTTCGAAGATATTTGAAAATAACTGTTTTTTACCATTTCTTTCTCCCACGATATCTCTCGAACAAACCAACCGATTAAAATGGCTAAGGCGGAAATCAACGTGCTTTATTGAGTTTCAGAGCTGATTAGATTTCAAAGGCGATCGTTCAAGTCGTTTCTGAGAAATCCATAATAAACTAAAAAACAAAAAATTTTTTTTTTTCGTAATTCACCAATATTTTCAAGTTTACTTGATCAAATGATCTGAAATTTTCGGGAAAGTTGATGGCCAACAAGCTCTTTCGATTACAAAGAGTTTACATACCTTTATACATACACACACACACATACATACAGACACTCGGAAATCATTCAAAAAATAGTCAGAATAGCTTCCTAAGACCTCAAAAAGTCGAAATTTGATGGAAGCTCGATTTTTGAAAATCGCCCAGGTGAAAATATTTCAAACTGAAAAAAAATAATTTTTTTTATCGGCCGAAATTTGGTCGTAAAAAGGCCTAGGTAGTGAACACGAGGCCGAAACTCACTAGGCCGAAAAAAGGCCGACAATGAAGCTTAAAAATGGCTGACGTCAGAGACGAGGATTTAAACTATTATTATTATTATTCTATTTGATTGCATAGAATAGAAATAATTGTATTCATCAAATAGTTATTTAATTGTCCGGGAAAATGCATTATATACGGCCATATATTAAAATTTGTAATATATGCATAGCTATGTATAGAAATTTCAACTAAATTAAAAAAAAGAAAATTCCTCGATATCTGTATTTTTTTTTTCTTTTTTTTTTTTTTTTCTTTTGTTCAATCATTTTGGTAATGCGGGAATCATCAGTTATGTGATTAATTTAATTTCTAATCTAGTAGAAATTTTTTATTTCGAGAAAAAAACCTATTATTATCAACTAACCGCACCCGCTTTGGTAGGATTCGAACCCGGGACCTAACGAACGAAAGACCGACGCATTAACGACTAGGCTACGGTATTTTTTTTTTTTTAAAGAAGTTTATTTGCATATGGAAAATACAGTTTTCTTATTATACGTATAATAATTAGCAGCAAACAAAACTTAAAATGCCATACAAAAGGTTTTGATTAATCACTTAACCTATTAAATTGACATCTGGTCTCCTAGATTGGAGCAGCTTATGTCAAGAAAGAAAAAAGTCTATAACTCTTTAAGTTCTGTTATGAGTTGTTTGTTTACTGGTTACAGTTAATATTAAATTTTTTGAATGTGACTTGTTTCATGGGTAAATTTGTATATATTGTGGAAAAGATTTGTCACGATATTTAAATATCGCGGCAGTCTCACATCAGGTCGGTGAGCAACAGATGGCAGCACACGCTGCTCACACGTCTCTCCATACATTATGATTATTTGGCTTACATGTATAATTTTTGTTTTAATTATTATGTGATTTTACTAAAATGTTTCCTTAGGTATAAATTGTATAGTAATCAGGAAAATTCACTAATACACGCGCATAATCATATTTTTAGGATGCTGGGGAAATAATCATGCATTTAATTTATATGCCTGTATTTATTGTGGTTGGTCGGCGCATGCGCGTCGACGCAACATTTGTCATCGACAAATTTATTATATTATAAATTAATTTAGAGTTGTTATGCATAAATCATTGATTGATTTTGCATTTTATAGTAATTTTAATTAATAATGCGAGAAGCAAATGGGCATTTAACGTCGGGAATTGGCAAAGTTACACAGTCGACATCATGTAATTTGTCGTTGGTAGTAGTCAAAAATTAACATGCGACAGAGATAGTTCTCCATTGGTTGAAGTGAGATGCCTATATAAAATGGCACCGGCATGAGATTCACGTGCTGCCGTGGTCAGACGTGGGATAAACATTGTACGAGCAGGGTGTGTGCTTGGTGCTAAAGCGAATTTATTATTTTGAGACGCCATTTGGGTTTTTTGTCTATATAAGTATAACGGTTTCTGTTAACTAACAGTGCAAAGTTGAATTGCTAATGGCTGGTTTTATAATTATCACTTATTGTGACACCAAAGGGAACCTGTACGCATTTTAGTTACAACGACGACTGTAAGTACCTTTGAGTTAATTCATTGGCGTGTAATTTTGCTTTCCCGCGTTGGTGGCCATTTGCAATCGCGTGTGTAGAACAGAGATATCAGATCTCTATTATTGGGAATTTACAAGCATATGATGATATGAATGATTATTGAGCCCAGTGGATGTTAAAGTAGTAAACGAAACTACTTATTATTGTTATTATTACCAAATATTAATTTTGGAAAATATTTGGGTATTATTTATTTTATTTCAATCAGTGAATGCTAAATTTGCTGTGGCGAACACATATGCGACTGGGTCCTCCGTATTCACTTATACATCAGTGAGTTATTTTCCTGGTAACTATCAACTGCGACAAGAATTACTAAATTATCACTTATTTTTTTTAAATTACTATTGATATAAATATTATTTTTCTTGTGATTATTATTATTTTATTCATCACGTGTGAATGGTGCAGGGCGTTATAAATAGTATTTCTATAATTAATATTGATTTTGGATAATTATCATTATAATCATACGAGTGTGGTGAATACTGCGTAAAATTCACCATTGGAAAGTTTCCGAGAATTGTTTACTAGATATATTTAAGGATTATTTTTTTTGAGATTATTTATTTTATATTTCTATTTCTCTATCACAGGCGAGTGATACCATAATCTATAATTAGTAAATTATTATTTGCGGTTATTATTATTTAATGATATTTATTTTTTTGTTTACTATCATATGCGAGTGATACACTAATTTATATTTATCAAATTATTTAAACACATTTTTACTATCACGTGCGAGAGATACACGCAGTGAAATATTTGCGTAATCTATTTATTATGTATTGTTATTCAGTATTATTTTATTATAATTTTGTATACGCATACTATTATTATTTTTTGTAAGTGAACTACTATTATTTTTTTTATTTGATATTGTTTATTGTGTTATGCGATACAATTGGTGAATTAATTTATCATTAAATTAAAATTGAATGCAAATGGTCAGCAACCTGGTATTACTTAATTTTATTATTTTAATAATTGCTATCTTTTTATTGCTATCTTATTCCTAAATCTGAAAATCGCTATCCTGTATTCATTTTTATTTTTATTTCATTTTTCTCTGTTGTGTTTTATTTTGGTTTGAATTTTTGTTCGTGGGACACACGAACTGGCGCCCAACTAGGATATCTAACCCAGTCTGAGCAGAGCTGTGTGTCCAGGGAGATTTGGGATATCTCCAGGTGGGACTTTTGGTTGTTTCTTATTTTATTATTTTCAGTTTTTCACCAGCGGAGGGCCATAGCGGCTATTGAGCACTACCCACACTCCGCCGTGGGACGTGTGAAATAGAGGAAAACGTTATAGATTTCTTTAGAAAAACCACATTTGTTTCCAAGTTTCTTGATGTTTTCTTAAAGGGACTAAACTTAATAGCTAAAGACTATTAAAGTAGGTATAAAAAATTTAAAAAAATACTATATGAATAAAATTTAATATATACACTATTTACAAAAAACAAAAAAAAAAGAGGAACTTATTATCTCTACTTTTGCTGAGCCTCCTTTTTAGCTCTTTTCTGTTCATTGACTTTTCGGTTAGCCAGTAATATTTGTCATAAGGTCTGTGTGCGTCCTGTCGATCTCGTTCCGGTAGAGCAGCGGAGTATTCAAAGTCAAACCATCTCCTTTCATAATCTTCAGACACGAAGTCAATTTTTTTGTAGGCTTTATGCCTTTTCCACTGGTATATTACTGGCACGTTGTTTGCATTCTGGATGTGGCCCGTCCTGTAAAGTGGCAGGAACGCTTGCGGGAAGAGAAAACCAAGTTCATTGTACTCTGCCAGTTCATCGTCACTGATTACTACCAACTCTTTGATGGCCTTATTCTCAATATTCGGAATGTTGCCGAAGTAGTCTCGGATTAGCCTGATGATGTGGCAGTCAATTCTTGAGATATTGGCAATGTTATAAATGTCTTCATTGCTAATAAACTTTTAGAAGTTAGACTCACTTTATCTATAAAACCCAATACATGCCCTGAGGCATTTACGTTCGAAGACTCTGTAACTTTCCATAACTGCAGCGCTCGTATTCCACCAAATCGGAGAAGCGTATGTCAAAATCGGCCTAACCAGCAGTTGGTAGCAGATTATTTTGGTTTTTCTGTTTAGCTGTTTATTGTAATAAATCCTGTTGTTTGCTATGAACGCTGCTTTAGCTTTAGGAAGATGTAGATTAGGGTGATGTCTGAGTCTCAACAGATAATCTATTTGTACTCCCAAATATTTGACAGCACTTTTGTGAGGAATCTGCACATCTTCGTTGGTGCTTGGCGATGGTGGTGTGATTTCGAAATCTTTGAATTGTATTCTAGCTATTCCACTCATATGTTTCGCCTCTTTCTTGAAGACAATTGTTTCACACTTTTCCGGGATGTCTTAGGTTCCAGGTCTTGTAGAACTCATTTATCTTTCTTACCAACACTTCAAGCCGCTTTCTGAGGTCCAAGGGCTTTTTGCCAGCTATACCCACTGTCAAATCATCTGCGTACGCTATGGCGAATAGATTTGGATTGATATTCAGTCCAAATAGCGACAGTAGTGCCATGACAAAATGATTGAATAGCAACGGAGAATTGACTGTTCCTTGTTGAAGTCCCTCGAGGACTTTATAAATTTTTGTGGACAGGTTAGTCCCATCCCAGGTTTGGAACGTTCTTCCCATGATCGAGTCAGTTATCAGTAGTAATAACCATATCGGAAACCCAAATCTCTTAAGTTTGAAGAGAAGACCGTTATCCAGACCGAATTAAATGCCTTTTCAAGGTCTATCAGCGCCGCAGCTACTCGAAAGTTGTTTCTTAGGTGTTTAGAAATTACACTAGTCCCAAAAATTGAGGGATAGAAAAAAAATTAAAAATTTTTGGGTGATTTTCTACATGCTGTAACTCGGTAAAAAATAGTCATAGAAAAAAAAGCAAATCGTAGCCTCGAGTTTTTAGTTTTCAGATGTGGACCTCAAATTCTTTTATCATGCATGGTTCCGGAGTAATCTTGAGAAAACCGACGAAAAAAAAATTTTCAAAATTTTTGTTCTTTTTCCAACAGGTCTATGGGCTTCAATAAATTTTTATGGATAATCTGACCTTATGACTTTTTTAGGGAATTTTATGCCCTTTAATTTGGCAGCCTCAAAAAGTCTTTACGACAATTTGGAGCCGAGTTATTATTGATCAGTCCAAAAAAGTCCATTTTGACTTTGATAATCAATAACTCCGGACGTATTGGTCGTCTAGAAAATGGAAGTAGGGTTTTAGAAACTGGAAAACATTCTCTACACGAGAAAATTAGTGGCTTTCAATAGAAAAATTTTTTTTGAAGCAATAATGTTTATTAAAAAACAGGTCAAAATTCGCATATTTAAGGATATTCGGAAATCTTGCTATAACTTTGGATATAACGGATAAACAAAGGATATTGTCGTTTTTTTTTTAACCTCGAAGTGTCCGGAATAAACTCTGAAAATTTCAAATCGCTGCGATTTTTCTTTCTTGGTGTCCCGAAGCTTTAAATTTATTGATTTTGACAAAAATCACCATAATTGGTAGTTTCTCGGTTTTTGGTCATATTTTCGGTTTCAAAATGTTTTTTTGCCAATAATCTTGATTTCATTGATCAAAAAAATTGACTATCGGAAAAAATTAAAAAAAAAAAAAAATTTAGAAAAATAAATTTAAAAAAAAAATTTTTTTTTTTCGTTGCATCCGCAATGATTTATCATTGTCAAAAAAAATTCGTCAATTTTTTTTTTACCGCCAGCATTAGCGTTATCCAAAGCGTACCACGTGGAGGTTGCTTGGTCGGATTACGCTTGCCGGCGGAAAAAAAAATTGACGAATTTTTTTGACAATGATAAATCATTGCGAATGTAACGAAATAAGGAATTTGGAAAAAAAAAAAATTTAGAAAAAAAAATTTTTTTTTTCAAATATTTTTTTTTCTAAATTTTTTTTGTTCAATTTTTTTCGATAATCATTCTTTTTGATCGGAGAAATCAAGATTGTTGGTGAAAAAAACATTTTGAAACCAAAAAAATGACCAAAAACCGAGAAACTACCAATTACGGTGATTTTTGGCAAAATCAATAAATTTAAAGCTTCGGGACACTAAGAAAGAAAAATCGCAGCGCTTTGAAATTTTCAGAGTTTTTTCCGGACACTTCGAGGTTGAAAAAAAAAAAAAATATCCTTTGTTTATCCGTTATATTCAAAGTTATAGCAAGATTTCCGAATATCCTTAAATATGCGAATTTTGACCTGTTTTTTAATAAACATTATCGCTTCAAAAAATTTTTTTTATCAAAAGCCACTAATATTATCGTGTAGAGAATGTTTTCCAGTTTCTAAAACTCTACTTCCATTCTCTAGACGACCAATACGTCCGGAGTTATTGATTATCAAAGTCAAAATGGACTTTTTTGGACTGATCAATAATAACTCGGCTCCAAAATGTCGTAAAGACTTTTTGAGGCTGCCAAATTAAAGGGCATAAAATTCCCTAAACAAGTCATAAGGTCAGATTATCCAAAAAAATTTATTGAAGCCCATAGACCTGTTGGAAGAGGAACAAAAATTTTGAAAATTTTTTTTTCGTCAGTTTTCTTAAGATAATTCCGGAACCATGCATGATAAAAGAATTTGAGGTCCACATCTGAAAACTAAAAACTTGAGGCTACGATTTGCTTTGTTTCTTTTTTTTCTATGACTATTTTTTACCGAGTTACAGCATGTTGAAAATCACCCAAAAATTTTGAATTTTTTTTCTATCCCTTTTTTGGGACCAGCGTATATCTAGAAGCTTGTGTATAGCATGCGTTGTGCTGTGCTTGGCCCGGAAGCCAAACTGTAGATCATGAATCAAGTATTTGTCCCTGCATTGCTTGATAATATGATTGTTTATGATCATATAATCAACCTTACCTAGGTTGAAGGTTAGACCGATAGGTCTGTAGCTCGTTGGTTTGCTTGGCTCTTTATCTTTTTTTAAAATCGGCAAAACCTTTGCAGATTTCCACAAGTCTGGAAAGAATGAGTAATTGATTGCATTATTGAAAATGATTACCAGTGCGTTTGTGATCCTATTAGGCAGATGTTTCAGGATGATGGACGGTATCCCATACGGACCACTCGAGCTTTTGCTTGGTTGCTATTTGAGTACTTTAGTTTTTTGGTCTAGGTTTGTGAATGGATGCTCATCCTCGGTCATTGCTCTCGAATTCGAGGCACGATTATTACTGGAAAAATTTGCCCGGGTGGTACCAAATATTCGCCTAGATGCTTATACCGTTTTGATGCTTGTTGCTTATTTGTCCACACATTCTTTTAACCTGGATCCAATATTTAGTTATCGCGGTGCATTAATAGTTTGGTAAAATTTACCAATTACATTTAATTTGTCAATGGGATCATTTATAACGAGTTCTTCACCTATGGGGATAGCTTTTTCAATGTCAACAGCACCGTTGTCACATGCTGGATCCGTCAGTTTAATTCATTGGTCCGCAATCGTAATCAGTCTTTTATTTCTGAGCAGTCGGTTGATTTTAGAAAAGAAGGCCATTGGGTCTTTCTAATTTATTTGCTTTAATTGACCTTTCCAATAATCAGCAACTGATCTGTTCAGTTCTTTCCTTAGTTCAGCTTTAGTGAAGCTGATCATCCGCTTAAGATGTTGTAGAGTTTCATACTTGTCAGTTCTGTCTGAGATTTGCGTTCTATGCAGTAGTTTTAATAGACTCGTTTTGTTTTTTTGCAGCTTCTTGATTCTTGTATTGAGATACTTAAGGATACTATCTTCTTTTTTGAGAGCTAGAGCTGTTTTGTTCATGGCTGTAGTTAGTGCAGATGTTACTTCCAGAATACTCTCTTTGATCTCTTCAAAAGATAAGTTCCTGTCGTCCGATAGGTTTTGCGTGTATTCAGTATTAACACATTTATCAAATTTTTTCCATTTTATAGCTCGTAAATTTAATCGTGGTTTCAGATAATCATCTGACGTGTAGTTATTTTTGTGATAAGGCAAAGCTACTGAGAACAGCAAGGCTCTATGGTCACTATCATACTCAGCAGGATTAATTTTGTTATAGTTCGTAAGGTCTGTTATGGTGAGATTCGTAACGCAAACGTCCAGATAGGTTTGCGCTGGCGTGTAAGACGGATCCACAGTAGCATATATTTTGGCATCGTATCTATCTACGTTCTCTGCTTCCCAGATTCTTAGATACTTTCCTCTTTGGTTGTCATTGGAGTCACCCCAGTCCCTTCTACGAGCGTTCAAATCTCCAGCAAATACAAATGAGTTGTTTGGGTTGTCTAAGATCAATTTTTGTAGTAAGTCGTCCAATTCTTGGATGAAGATTTTTTTTGCTGGAGTTCGTAGCGTATCCACTTATGATGAAAATGTTTTTATCATTGTTAGTTTCCACGGGAATTGGTATTATTGTAAATTCTAGCAGCTCGTTGTTCACAGACGATGGGTATTTAATAATCTGATAGTGTAAAGTGAGCGAATGAACTAATTGGATCTGGTTTAGGCGTGAGGAATTAAACAATTAAAAATTACACAGTTTTTAACTATGAATAAATTAGAGATTTATTTACACTTATTTACACCTTGAATTGTAAGAAATTATACTTAATAGCGAATGCGACAAATATTACACGAAAGCGAATGCTACGTAAAACTCACGTATAAAAATTAACACGTGGTAGAGAGCGGTTAGATTCACGGAAATTAATTTAGATAATAATTACACGCGAATAACAATTTATTTATTCCCAATAAATAGCAGCCTTAATTTACTGACTAAATATTGAGGATAATTAGCAAAGCGATTTGAATTATATCACACAAGAAATAATTACTGAAGCGGTTTCAAAGCACGAGGTTGCAGGTAGCGACGCACGTTGTAGAATGAGTAGATGAAAATGTCGTTGAGTCGTCGTCGGCATTTGGTGTTGACGTGGCAGCCTTGCTGCATGAGACGAATTTTCCCATTGGCTTAAAAGCGCGCCAATAGGAAGTAGTTGATAACGGATTTTCTTATTGGCTGGCCAATATAAGACGAATTATATGATTGGCCGGCTGGTAGCGGGTTCCCATAGCGTCTTGACACGGTCCTGAGGGAGTTTTTAGTATGTGTCGGGTCCAAATAGCGAGTGACCTGGCACTCTACGCTCTCTGTACAATCGCGAGTTCAGCAGCTCCCGGACTTAGCGGAAATGCACGAAGCTTATTTGAATTAATTTAAGCTCGTGACTGCACAGATAGCCAATATTGTTTTTCATTATGATCGCTGTGCCACCTCCTTGTTGCGAGTTTCGTCTCTCCGTGCAGATTATTTTATAGACTTGAGAGAAAATATAGTGTTTACTGGTTAGTTTCGTTTCTGATAATAGAACAATATCAGGATTGTATTGTTCTAATCTATTAAATAGCTCAAGTCTCCTAACGCTATGTTGGATTGAGTTCACGTTTATTGCCATAATTTTTATCACTGAAGCTAGTGCTGTATGTTTACTAGTTTCGGGTCTTTAATCGCTCCGTCAATTATTATTATCCATGACTTAGGTTTAAATAATTGAACAAAAAATCAATTCTCTACGAATTAATCGCAATTTGCTGTATACTGACGTTCATTTGTTGTATGATTGATGTGAGTGCGTCAAGTTCCTTTTTTATTTGATTTACCCAGTTGTACTCGTGGGTGCCTTCACTCATGTTTGTCTCAATATTTGAGTGCAGTGCTTGTCTTTGTTGCTGGTGTTGCTTTGTGATCCTATGTATTTCAGGGTTTATTGGAGGAAATGGATCTCTACTTTGCGAGAGAGCACTAGCAAAAGTTGTCTGCGGCGTGACTTTCCGGTTGATCATCTCTATTTTATTATCTGTTAACTTGTTCTTACTTTTTGTATGTTCTTTTTTTTTTGGTTTTTTTACAAATTTCATGAAGAGGCAACCCTTGTAAGTGGCAGGGTGTCTCGACTTACCACAGTTTGCGCATTTAAACTTGTCCCTAGTCTGGCCGTTTTTGAGCGGACACTCACCTGGAACATGGGTATCTCCGTATTTCACACATCTGTAGTCCATATCGCAGTTTTCTTTTGTGTGTCCAACTCTTTGGCATTTCCAGCATTGAAGTATTCTGTTTCGCCTGTCTTTCCGATCTTTCTTTTTGAAATACAACCCTTTTTATTTTAAATAGTTCGCTTAGACGGCTATTTTGAGTAATTTGTACTATCAAGTGTCTTTTTTTTACCTCTTCCCGAACATATTTTAGTTCGGTGATTTTTACTATCTCGACTGATGGAATGTCTCTATTTCTAAGATCAGCTGCTACGTCTACTGCTGTGAAGTCTTCACTGATTCCTTTGAGCAAGATGGATTTATACTTTTCACCTTTTGGAGTGAAAGTGTAAAAATTAATTTTTTTATCTTTAAGTGTTGTTTTGATTTTTTCACAATTTAGTTGGTTGTTGGCCTGGACTGCATTCAGCCCTTTGTGTAATTTTATTGTGAATGCTTCGTGATCAAGTTCACAACTCCTTAAAGCATTTACTGTAATGCTAACCCTTTCTCCATGGATGAATATTGGTGGTGGCTTGAAAACTTTATTTGTAGTAGCCTGTTGCGGATGGCCATTACTGTGGTCATCGTTGTTTACTTGGCTGTCGGCTGTGTCATTTTCCATGTGACCTGTCATGTCCCTCTGATCTGAAGTGCTATCTAATGGCTGAAACTTGTTGGAAGTGCTTGGTGACATTACCAACAGCTTCTGAGTTGAGATACCTTTTGCGATTTTTTTTGGTTCTATGAACCCATCGTTGTTGTTAACTGTGTCCGTTAGATAAGGGACTGAGTTTCGTTTTTGTAGTTGTGAGTTAGGTGCAACATTGTGCTTTCGGTGCACTCCTGCATCTTTTTCCGACTGTTTAAATGCTTTTTCTAATGAGATCGAATTAGCGTTTTTATTCGTTATTGACTTTAGACTCTTTTTATTGTTAGGTGCCACTAGGTCAAGATGCGCCTTTCTTTTAACTCCCGCACCAGACGCCATGTTGGGCGATGGATTAACCATCCCCAGTATACGATTTGCTATTTTACGGATTTTATATAATGTTTTCGGATTTTCACAAAGAATAATAACTCCCTTCTACTCTGCACTGAGACTATCACTTTTATTTCACTCTTTATTTTCTATCGCGCAAAGGGCACGTTATTTTTACAAGTATTACTCTATCCAACTGCACTCCACGATGTTAGCTGTACGGCTTCCATATTGAGACTAGTAGGCTACGCTACCGACAGTGACTACTAAGTTTACTTGTGCTATATAAGATTGAAAGAATACATCACTTTTGAAACATCAAAATATAATTGAAAATCTATTATTAGGCATAACAAAGAAATTTCTTAATTTTTTTTCGTGTGCTATAAAATCCGGTGTGTCAGTAATTGTGAAGTGTAATTTTGGTTATATAGTTATGTATAAAATTGTTTAAAAAGTGTATAGGCACAACCCCCATGAAAAAAATTTATAAAAGAATTATATGTTAAAATATCGTTATGTTTAATAAATTTTTTTTTACTTAATTTATTTTATTTTATAAATAAATTTACGAAACTCCTCTTTACAAAAACACGCGAAAACGCAGCGCCAGTTTTACCACCATTTATGCTTATAAAAGTAGCGCGACGATTTTTGCAATAACGATTGACGAATAAATAAAAACTTTTCGTCATTTTCCACCAATGACAACAATTTGATTACTCCCATCAAACATCAATCAAAGTTCTTAAATAGCCTGAGCACCATGGCTCAGGGCCTTAGTCGAATATCAGATCTCGTGATCTTGAGTCCTACGGACCGCGAATAACGAAACAGCGAAAATATCGTGAATCTTATTGCAGGAATCCGCGTTTGCGTCGAAAAGTCAATAAGAGAATATTAATCTTTTTTGATAAGAACCCTATTGCAGGAATCCGCGTTTGTGTCGAAAAGTCAAAAGGGATTATTTAAATAAAAATCTACACAAAATCAATTAATCTTACTGCAGGAATCCGCGTTTGCGTTGAAAAGTCAATAACTACATCTAAATTATCTTTGAAAGTTCTCAAACATCGATTTAGTTTTGCGCATAATAGCCTTCGGGCGCAACAAAGACGCATAATACAATAAAATTGTATACTTAAAAATTATAAAAAGTTATAGCGTGTAAGTGAAGTTCAACTAAAAGATATTGTAATCCAACGTTCAATAGAAAGACTAGAGATCACAACTTCAACCTTCAGAGTTTTATTCGAAAGTAGCACATAAGATTTTATCCTACAACCCCAGCCGCGTCCGTTCAACCAAATCCTTCAGGACGAGGCCGAGTGAGCTGCAAAGTTCTGGATGGATAAAAGCCTGCCGTGTTAAAGGAAAGAATCATCTAAAGGTAAGTGAGAGCAAATTTTATTATCCTTTCTCTCTGTTGATCGATTTATAAATGCAACGTTGACCAAGCTCGAAGGCGTTTGGGTTCATACACTCTTCGAAAAACCCACAATAAATGATAAATATAGGAAGAGAAAATCTTCCTCGTATTCTTTACTGGTATCCGCAACCTCCATATCACTCGTTAAATTTTTCTATCGCTACCAAAGGGAGGAATCCCGGATAATTAATTTAAATTACAGCGGCGGACATAACAATATAAAAAAAAAGATCTATATTTTTCATATAAAAAAAATATACTAGTCTTATACGTGAAATCTGTAAAAAATATAATTGCGAAAATATAAAAAAATTATATAAAAAATTAATTTTAAAGTTAATCAACAACATAGAAAAATAAATAAAAAAGGTTATACGAAAAATATATTTTTTATATTTTTTTTACCTAGGTTGTTGGTTGGATTAAAAATATATTTTTTATATAAAGTTTTTATATTTCTTTTTCGATGTTTTTGATTATTTTTAAAATATTTTTTTTTCAAATTTTTATACATGTATTTTTGATATATGGGTCATTCTCAGTTGAGACGTAAATCGCTTATTAATCATACGCAGCACGATGAAAAAATTGAAAATTTAATTAAATTTTATAATGTTTCGATTAGAACAATGATTCTAAACGTGTCTGCAAGACGGTCAGTCAATTTATTAATTTTATGTTGTTTTATAAAAAACCAGGGGAGATACTCAATCCAGAGGAGAGACTTGATAAACAGAGTAGGATACTTTGAGAACAGGGAAAGGATTTTAATGTTATATATGAAAGAAAACAACTCTTCATTTAAGTATTAACTTTAATCAGTCATTTGATAATTTTTATATCAATCCTTAACTATTAGTTAATAATAATTAGTCTTTAAAAATTCTTGTTTAAAGTTATCATATCTTCTCTGGATATCGTGTCTTTCCCCTGGCCTTTACAAGACAGGGGAGACATAAACAGGGTAGATACTTTTTAGTAACAAAAACAGAAGTAATGAAAAATGTATTTATTGTACGCGATTAACCAAGAAAACTGAGAATCTATTCACAACAAGAAGTAAATATACAGATGAATTAAAATTTTTAGATAAATATTTTCAAAATAAAACTTACCGGGGGAGAGACTCCATTCACTCGTTCTCAACTGTATCCACAGTGTCAGTAATGAAATAAATAACAAAATGACTGCGCACCTAGTTCGAGTGGCGCTGACTACAAAGTATAAACTCAACGACGTTCTTTCAAGGTCTTCAATTCCCGCGAGTCGGTAAACAAATGTCGATTTTACAGGAAAGTAAACATGCCAGGGGACGAGACGCAAAATTTGGGGGACAAACTTAAACGTAATTTGTTTTCAGAAAAAAAAATATCATGCAATTTTACTCGCCTAATTACGTGAATTTATTTAATTTATTTTGTTGAAATATATAACTTAAATAATCGATTTGATTTCTAAGCACTTTAAATTACACTAATAAAAGTATTTATTTCATATTAATAAATGCATTTATTTGAAACAGTCTTTCAGTCTTATTTGACTGAAGCATTTATTTGCCTCAAATATGGATTTATTAAGAGTTAATAAATCTCATATTTGAGTAAACATCACTGTGATTTTTGACTACAGCGCCACTTTCTGTTTACAATACCTTTCAGAATACTGTCTAGTGTTACAAATTCAAAATATTGTTTTATGAATAAAAAAAATGCTGAACATTTTTTTAATTAATTACTGTGCGTATTATTTTCTTTAAACAAATGAACTTAAATGGGACTATAAATTATTTGTCATAACCCTTTTTAATTAGCTTTATGTGTTATTTCCTATTTAAATAAGCCATTCATTAACTATTAATAAATATTTATTTGGTTCATTTAATAAATCATTTCTTAACTATTAATAAACATTTATTTGGTTCAACTTTCAAATAAATCATTTATCAACTATTAATAAATCTCATTTAGTTCAAATAAATTCTTCTTTCAGTGTACTAATACATAAACAGAATCAGCCCGGGGACAAGCCAGGGAAGAGATGTTTTCTGACTTTAAGATGAAATTGTGACTAAATTAAATAAAATCAAGAAATGAATTTGAGTGACCATTTACATGAGCACGAGTTCTAAGAGATAATTTAAATTTTTTTAATAAATTTTTTTAAAAAAGATGATTTTTTACTGTGGACGTCGAATTTACGTCTTAACTGAGAATGACCCATATACTAGACTGGGCCAAAAAAGTCGACTATTTTTTTTTTTTTTTCAATACTGTGAAAATATTATTTCTGATGACCAAAAAAAATGATTGTGCAAGTTTAAGCCCTTAATATTGATATTAAGAGGTGTATCGTTACGACTATTAGTATTTCGACAGAAATTTTATTTTTTACCCAAAACTCGTAAATGATCTACCTGAAAAATTTAAGCAATGTATATTCTTAAAAAAAATTGAATCCCCTACAAAAAGTCTCTCTTAGTAAAATGACGTAAAACGAGCCTTGTCCTTATAAATGTGCTTTAAACATTGATTTGTTTTTTAAATTTTTTGTTTCTATTTTGGATTTTTGTAACTACTAGGAATATTGAAATTTTTTCCAGTCAAGATATATGTTCTTGAATTAAATTTAATGCTCTACAAAAAAAGGTCACTTAACATTTTTGGCTAAATTCACTCCTTCAAAAGTTATTCAGGTTATTGAAGCCGTTGTGACTCAACTTCAATCTTGGATAACTTTCGAAGGAGTGAATTTAGCAAAAAATGTTAAGAGACCTTTTTTGTAAAGCATTGAATGTCCTTCAAGAACATATATCTTGACTGGTAAAAATTTAAATATTTCTAGTAGTTACAAAAATCCAAAATAGAAACAAAGAATTTAAAAAACAAGTCAATGTTTAAGGCAGGGTTACAAAGAAACGGCTTTTTTTACGTCAATTTACTTGGATAGATTTTTTGTAGGGAATTCAATTTCCTTTAAAAATATACATTGCTCAATTTTTTTAGACAGATAATTTACGAGTTTTGGGTAATAAATAAAATTTCTGTCAAAAAACTAATAGTCGTAACGATACACCTCTTAATATCGATATTAATGGCTCAAACTTGCACAATAATTTTTATTTGTCATCAGGAATATTATTTTCACGGTATCGAAAAAAAAAAAAAAAATAGTCGATTTTTTTGGCCCAGTCTAATATATACAATAGACGCAAAACTCAACAAAGAAATTATTATAAATCAATACGTATATAGGTATGCGTCAATAGCAATTACTAAAATACTTATAATATTATTATTAATTTTTTTCTATTAAACAAGATAATTATTGATACGTATTATTCAGGAAATTATTCAATTAAATCTTATCTCAACGCCAGGGGGTTCCGCGCGTTTTCATCCCTCGACAAAATATCTCCGAAAAAATATTTTACGGATAAAATATCCCCCGACATAATATCTCCGGACACAATATCCCCGACAAAATTTAAATGTTTATTTGTACTATTCACAACTAATTTGAGTGCTTGTTTTTCAGGAAATTGTGGGAATTCATAAATAAAAAAAAAAGGCCATTCGGCAGCCGAAATGGAAGGTAGATTTTTCAATTAATTGATATAAAAAAATAGTTTAATACATACATATCTTGTTAGTGTATAGTCATGATATGAAAATAGACTCGTTTTCTAGGAGTGAGGGTAAAAAAAGACAACGATTATTATTGATAGAGAACTTCAGATAGTTGATTTGACATAACATTATACAGGTAATGTACCAAACTAACCTTCACATAAATAAAGTATTTTAAAGAAAATTTAATTAGTATGAGATCATAATTGTAATCGCTGTTACCATGACAAGCCCAGTTAAAATAACAATAATACTTTCAAAATATAAAATAGCTGTGAAATTAACAGGTTATTTTGTTTACAATAAAATACACGTGACAAAATTGTATTATAATGGGAAATTCATAAGTTATGTGGAATAAAAACCATATTTTCAACATTTTTGATTTCATTAAAAAGTTCAAAGGTATCAAATTATTGGAAGAAATAGTCAAAACATAAAGCTTAAGGTCATTAATGCGAGATTATTAGTCAAGCTTTTAGATACTTTTTACGGAATTTGTGTATAAATATTAGTTTTGAAGTTATATGAGCTTTAGCGTTGATTAAAAACTGATTTTTACGAAAAATCATGAAAA
This sequence comes from Microplitis deprimator, assembly GCA_964016945.1. NCBI lineage: Eukaryota > Metazoa > Arthropoda > Insecta > Hymenoptera > Braconidae > Microplitis > Microplitis deprimator. Next base: position 12,298,142 of record OZ024708.1, on the reverse strand, counting down.
TTTCAAACAGCCATAATTTTAAAACTATTCGAGAGATTCAGCCCATCTTTGAACCTGATCAAGGTAATCGCCTAGAGAATAAGTGTAAAAAATTTCATCAAGATCCGATAAGAACTGTGGGTGCTATCGTAATGACAAGACAAGTGATAATCATTGGGAGTAGAGGTAAATTTGATACATTATAAGGAATAAAAGAAATACTTCTAAAATATAAAATAGCAGTGAAATTAACAGGTTAATTTGTGCACAATAAAATACAACTGACAAAACTGGATTATAATGGAACAAGCATAAGTTCTGTGGACTGAAAACCATATTTTCAACATTTTTTGATTCCATTAAAATTTTCAAGGCTATGAAATTATTGGAAGAAATGGTCAAAATATAAAGTTTGAGGTCATAAATTAAAGTTTATTAGTCACGCTTTAAAATACTTTTTGCAGAAATGATCTATGAGTTGTAGTTTTAAAGTTATATGGACTTGAAAGTGATTAAAAATTGATTTTTTCGAAAAATCGTTGAAATTTCAGACAGCCATAACTTCTAAACTAATCGACTGAATCAGCCCATCTTCGAACTTAACCATGGTAATCACACATAGAATAAGTGTAGGAAATTTTATTAAGATCGGATAAGAATTGTAGACGCAATCGTGTCCTCAAAAGTCGCTTCTATTACATGAATATATATATATATATATATATATATATATATATATATATATATATCCATACATATATAAATTTTTCAACGAGTGGTATTTTTGAACTCTACTCAACTAATTATGATAGTTTATGACGAAATCACTTGTAAAATCAACTATGAGGACAAATACAATAGTTAGATTTTTAAAAAAATCTACCTAATAACTACCTATTTAGAGTGGTAGTTTTTCATGAAAATTGTGAAAATTTTATCGATAGATAATTTGTCGGAGATATTATGTCCGGAGATATCTTGTCGGGGGATATTTTGTCCGTAGGATATTTTGTCGGGGATTTTTCGTCGCTGAATGGAAACGCATGTTACCGAGAAAGATACAAGGTACTCACTTGGAGATGATGTCTCAGTAACTTAAAATTTAATCCCAAAAGGATAAACTCACGATGAACTTATCCGATTAATTTAATCAATTGGTATTTATTACTTAGTAGTAACTCATTAACGTAAAAAAAAATACATCGCAATAACAACGCGTCTGCTCACACTTAGGTCCCGTACCTATCTGATTAGTTTTTAGGACAGCCACCTGTCGACCACCCAAGGAGCGCATCAATCACCCCTAATTATTTAGCCCTGGGACTTACTTCAAATAAATAACTAAATTATAAAAACATTTTCTTTCATCCTGAATGATACGTCAATAAATACTTAATTGTACGTGATATTTATTTATTCAAAATTCATATTTTGAAACTATATACTTAAGAAAATGATAATTATTTTATTTTAATTAATCGGCTGCGGTGGTATTCGAGAAAAATATATCGATTTTTCCCACCCGGTGATCAATGTTTCCAATACCTCAATACCCGGCTGAAATATTTAATTAAAGTGAACACAAAATAATTATGGGGACATAATGTTATGACGGATTATGCAGTCCAAATAACTCAAAATTATATATTTATATATACTTAAAACTAATAAATATTATCCATTTATATTTTAAAACAATCAATTAAAATTAATTCAGACGTGCACACACATACGAGAGCTGCGCGAATGCGCCACTTGCGAGCAGACTGCTGTCTCGACGCCGGTGTGATGGTGACACGCCCGCGTAACGATTTAAATTTAAACTTAAAATTAAATTTTCACTCTTACGAACTAATTGACATCAACTAATTCAAATCGTTACTTGACAAATCGTCAAAAATTTCCAGAGTGATGTTTTGTAAAATAAGCCCGATTGAGCAAAATTTTTTTTTTCAATTGAGAAAAAAAAATAGAAGGAAATGTCCGCCCACTCTGAGATTGGCGGGAAAAATCGTAGAATGAATTAAAGTATTTTTTTGAGAAAATAAAAAAACAATAAATAAAAAATGGCGAACTTTAAGAACATAATGGTTTTTCTCAAAAAAAAAAAAAAACGGATAATTGTGTGAAATCAGGGCTCACCACATTTATGAAAGTTCCAAGTGCTTACACTTGAAAGATCTATAATTAAACTTTTTTCACATGTTCTGCTACACGGCGGATTAAATTTTTCTGTACGAGTTTTCGTCTCTAACACTAGATATCTATCTGAACCTTGCAATCGAAGTGTGCAAAATTGATGAAAATAACAAAAAATCATGGTAATTTTAAAAAATGAATATTTTCTAACACATATAAGTAATTTTATATAATACTGTAAGAAGGACGGTGGCGATAGAAAGGTCTAACTGAGAGTTACTACATTTTTGGAACTCTTGCAACAGTAAAAAGGCCATTCGGCAGCCGAAATGGAAGTAGATTTCTCATTATTTGATTATTTCAACCTTTCAAATAAACATTAATAACAAAATAAATTTTTTTTTGACATTCTCAAAAATTCTCAAAGTTATGGAACGAAAAAAAAATTCCCAAAAAATTGAAAGTTAAAGGCAAAAAATTTAAGAATTGAGAAAAGAAAATTAAAATAATTATCGTAATGGTAAGTTGAATAACGAAAATTGAAGTTGAAAAAAATCAAATTATCTACCAAAAAGAATTCTGTGTCTTTTACCATAGGATTGATAGTTAATACAAAATTAAATAAAATAATTTGAGTTGAAATTTAAGTTATGATAGGTCTTAAGTCATACTTGAAATCAGTCATTATTACTGTTAATAAAACGAAATTGAATTTACACACTTGAATTAAGATATTTAGATTTTACGAGTGTTACACAGCAATAATATGAATTCAATTGGTTTCATAAATTTACCAATGAATACAGTAGTTAGGATTCTATAAAATCTATTAAAAGTAGGAGAACCAATGCAATAGCAAAATTTCATTTTAGAGTGGTAAGATAAGAAATTCCATTGGTCTAGACACATATATAGGCATGAAAATCAAAGCTTATTTGAAGAGCTTTTAGATCAATTTTATAGAAAGTCGATAAGTTATAACATTCCAAAAATATCGAAGAAACAATAAGTAAAAATACGAATTTTTGACATTTTTTAAATTTTGGAATGCTATAACTTCTAAACTAATCGACCGATTGATCTCATTTTCCAAGTAGAGCAAGGTAGTCACCCACAGAATACGTATACCAAGTTTCAAAGCAATCGGTATAAAATTATGGTCGTAATCAAAGTGACAACCTGCATAAAATTAGTTTTTATGATATTTTGTAAATTTTTAAAACCATTTATCTATGAGGAAAAGTGGTCAAATCAATGAGCTGCATTGTGATAATTAAAGGCAATCGAACAAGCTTTCAGATAGAACAAACGAAAATGAGCTATCTCTTTCCGTTTAAAAGTTACATCCAGTTAAAGCGGCAAATAATTTTTTTTTTTGAAAATTTTACAAAATTTCAATTAACCATAACTTCTAATCTCATTGGCCTATCTTCGAACTCATCTAAGGTAATCGTCCATAGAATAAGTATACTAAATTTCAGTAAGGTCGGTGTAGAATTGTGGACATTATCGTTGGAGAACAGCGCGTTACATTATATATATATATATATATATATATATATATATAAATACATATATAAACTTTTGATCCAAATGTATTTTCTGACTCAGCTCGTCGAGCTGAGTTGAGATGTAGCAAAATTTTTCGAAAATTCGATTATGAGGACAAATACAATAGTTAGATTTCTATGAAATCTACTAAAAATCGGCATATTTGTGTTATTTCAATACTTTTATAGTGTACAACAGCTCACCTAACATTTTGTTGCAAGTAGTTTGGACGGTATCCACCTCCCTTTACTAGTACAGTGTTCGGCTGAAGCCCACAACACTGTTTTATGCCGGCGCGTACTAGTAAGAGATGTAGTTTAAGGTGAAAGTGCGTTAACATAGCCTTACTGACGAGTCCGTTAACGTACTTAGGACGAAACTACACACATTATGGCAAACAGGCATGTTTCGTAAGTTTTGGTGCTTGACTCAAGAGTCAATACATAGAATGAAATGAACAATATGTCATTTAGTGCAGTGTAGCACGGAACTGGAAAATAACAAACAAAATCGCTAAATCTAGCATAATTTATACCTGTAGTATACACTTATGACTTACTAAGACTTAAACTACACCTAAATAAACAATTATAGCATCAATCCACCTAAAAATAATGGCGGTTGAAATTGGATTTAAAGTGATGTGTCCAAAATTGAATTTTTGGCAATTGAAACATGGGTAAGCCCCTCTTCTAAGCAATTGCCAAAAGCCGAAAATTTCATACAGTTTATCATCTTAAAATTTTTTTGTATTTTTTTTATGAAAAGTACATTCAAAGATAAAAAAATTGAAAAGAAAAACGTCCCAATTAGTCAATTTTTGAAGAAGTTGTAGCTATTGGAAAAAATAAAAGCCTCATTTTAGGAAAATTCATAACTTTTTTTGGGTTGGGTAAATAAATTTGAAAATTTTCTGAAAATGATTTTAATGAGGTAGAAAAGGGAAAAAAAAATTCAGCCAAATCGAAAGGGGTCGCGGTCAAAAGTGGTCGATTTGGCGCGGAGTGCCCTGTAAATTTTTAAAATTTAGGGAAGTTATTGTTTTTACCCCGCCCAGGTGAAAATATTGGCCTAAAATAGGCCGAAACAGATTAATTTGGCCGAAATCACGCTGAAACTATAAAATTTTATTGAAAGAGGCTAGAATTTGACCGATATTTATCCAAGTGAATTGGCCAGATTATTTTTTTTTCTAATAAAATTATCGCGAGTAAAAATCTTTGGCCGAAAACAAGCCGGAATTTGGCTGACAGTTGAATCGGCCTGTTTTCGGCTATAGTATTTTTTCTTAAATACAATTATGGTACTTGAAAAAATTTTATGCAACTCAAAATAGAACATAAAAAATTTTCAAGTTGTAGTACTTGAAAATGTATTTCAAAATTTTTATAAAAATTATGTTTTCAATTTATATAATGTTTTAGTAACTCACTAAGTTATAATTTTTATACAAGTCATAGAGAAAGCATTTGATTATTTAATAGTTAGAGTGACATAATTTTTATGGGAATAGTTTACATTTTGGTACAATATAAAATTTTCTTTCATTGTATCATTGATGTAAGTTATATGACATATCGTGGCTGAGTAAAAATATATAAATGAACAAAAATGAAAAATCGATTTCTTTAACTTCATATAAGCAAAATTTTTCATCAATAACAAATTATAATTTTAAACAGTTATTTCTTATGAAACAATGTAAAGGGAGCTCGTAATTATTCCGTAGCCAATATAAATGTGTAAATATCCTCCATGAAAAAAATTTATAAAAAAAATATATGTCAAAATATAAAATAATATATTTTAAATATATCTTAAAATATGGGTCATTCTCAGTCAAGACGTAAATTCGACGTCCACGGTAGAAAATCATCTTTTTTAAAAAAATTATTAATTACTATTAGAAAATTATTAATAGATTATTTAAGTTATATATTTCAACAAAATAAATTAAATAAATTCACGTAATTAGGCGAGTGAAATTGCATGATATTTTTTTTTTCTAAAAAATAATTACGTTTAAGTTTGTCCCCCACATTTTGCGTCTCGTCCCCTGGCATGTTTACTTTCCTGTAAAATCGACATTTGTTTACCGACTCGCGGGAATTGAAGACCTTGAAAGAACGTCGTTGAGTTTATACTTTGTAGTCAGCGCCACTCGAACTAGGTGCGCAGTCATTTTGTTATTTATTTCATTACTGACACTGTGGATACAGTTGAGAACGAGTGAATGGAGTCTCTCCCCCGGTAAGTTTTATTTTGAAAATATTTATCTAAAAATTCTAATTCATCTGTATATTTACTTCTTGTTGTGAATAGATTCTCAGTTTTCTTGGTTAATCGCGTACAATAAATACATTTTTCATTACTTCTGTTTTTGTTACTAAAAAGTATCTACCCTGTTTATATCTCCCCTGTCTTGTAAAGGCCAGGGGAAAGACACGATATCCAGAGAAGATATGATAACTTTAAACAAGAATTTTTGAAGACTAATTATTATTAACTAATAGTTAAGGATTGATATAAAAATTATCAAATGACTGATTAAAGTTAATACTTAAATGAAGAGTTGTTTTCTTTCATATATAACATTAACATCCTTTCCCTGTTCTCAAAGTATCCTACTCTGTTTATCAAGTCTCTCCTCTGGATTGAGTATCTCCCCTGGTTTTTTATAAAACAACATAAAATTAATAAATTGACTGACCGTCTTGCAGACACGTTTAGAATCATTGTTCTAATCGAAAAATTATAAAATTTAATTAAATTTTCAATTTTTTCATCGTGCTGTGTATGATTAATAAGCGATCTACGTCTCAACTGAGAATGCCCTATATATATATATATATATATATATATATATATATATATATATACATTATGCCCTATATATGTATATATATATATATATATATATATATATATATATATATATATATATACATTAGCGCAAAACATTAAAGGAACAGAAAAATTTTATAAATTTTTTAGTGATTTTTGGAAGGCTGTAACTTGGTGAAAAATAATCGTATCGAGTTTTAAAAAAAAAGCATTTTATAGCTTAAAATCTCTAGTTTCGGTACATTTTTTTCGAAATTTTTTAAGAGTTCCGGCTATTGCGCAAACATGAGAAATATCGCGAGACAAAAAAATTTCTAAATTTTTTTTTTTTTTTCGAAGAGCCCACGGACTGCGGAAAAATTATTTCAACTAAACCAATGCATAGATCGTTAATCAAATGTATTCAGCTTCAATTTGGCATTTCTTTAGATCTCGTTGGACGATTTGTCGCAGAGATATCAACCTTCAAACAAAAAATGATGTTCTTGGCTATAATCATCGATATTTTAGGTACCAATGATCGCACAGTAAGTTAAGGGCGGCGTTAAAAACTCGAATAAATTCCCTACAAGAACCTTTCATTATTTTTTGAAAAAAAAATTTTTTTATTTTTAACATCCATTAGAAGTAAGTACAAAAAAATGGCTTTTTTTGTTTTTTAGCAAATCAACCGCTACTCTGCAAATATCGATAAAAAAAATAATGTTGCCAGGGAGTTTTTTAACTTAATGTACCCCCAAGAACCGTGTAAATTTTCGAAATGATCTATCGAACCGTTTCTTGGGAATCATTGATCAAAGTTTTGCTAAACAATTAGAGAAACAAGTTTTGTTCCTTTAATTGTGTAATCATAATCAAAATAAGAAATTATTTTTTTTCGACTTTTCTTAAATTTTTGCGTTTGTTATTCACCAAATGCAAGGAAAAGACGAAAAAAAAAAAATTTCCAAAAAATGTCAAAAAAATCCTAGACAAAAAGAAAATGGAAACTTGTTTTTTTGTTTTCGAAATTTTTTTTGATTTTTTTTCATTTTGATTATGATTACACAATTAAAGGAACGAAACTTGTTCCTTTAATTGTTTAGCAAAACTTTGATCGATGATTACCAAAAAACGGTTCGATAGATCATTTCGAAAATTTACACGGTTCTTGGGGGTACATTAAGTTAAAAAACCCCCTGGCAACATTATTTTTTTTATTGATATTCACAGAGTAGCGGTTGATTTGCTCAAAACCAAAAAAAGCCATTTTTTTGTACTTACTTCTAATGGATGTTAAAATTAAAAAAAATTTTTTTTCCAAAAAATGATGAAAGGGTCTTGTAGAGAATTTATTCAAGTTTTTAACGCCGCCCTTCAACTTACTGTGCGATCATTGGTACCTTAAATATCGATGATTATAGCCAAGAAGATCATTTTTAGTTTGAAGGTTGATATCTCTGCGACAAATCGTCCAACGAGATCTAAAGAAATGCCAAATTGAAGCTGAATACATTTGATAAACGATCTATGCATTGGTTTAGTTGAAATAATTTTTCCGCAGTCCGTGGGCTCTTCGAAAAAAAAAAAAAAAATTTAGAAACTTTTTTGTCTCGCGATATTTCTCATGTTTACGCAATAGCCGGAGTTCTTAAAAATTTTGAAAAAACTGCACCAAAACTAGAGATTTTAAGCTATAAAATGCTCCTTTTAAAATCTCGATACGATTATTTTTCACCAAGTCACAGCCTTCCAAAAATCACTAAAAAATTTATAAAATTTTTCTGTTCCTCTAATTTTTTGCGTTAGTGTATATTAGGGTGATTCAAAAAATAACAAATTTCTTTTTTTTTCTCGCAAACAGGTTCAAAACTTTCATTTAGATAAAAATAGACGCCTCTGAAAATGAGAGCTCTTAATATCAACATTAAGAGGTTTTGCATTGCACTTTTCTATTTTCCATACGATTAACATGGAAAAATTTTTTTTTGCGTCTTTTGGTTTTTATAAGTAGCTAACAATGCGTCATAGGAATAATTGGCAGGCATATTGTAGGTTATTGAATGCTCTACAATAAAAAGTTTTTTATCATTTTTTGATAAATCTATCTGTTCAAAAGTTATTGGAGCTTGAAGTCAAATTTATAGTAAATTTCGAGATCTTTTTAATTTTCCGGCGAAACTATCAGACCTATTACAAAATAACATGGGACCTTTTTTGTAGACAATTTTATTCCTTAGAAGTTGTCCTTGTAAAGTTTTTTCGAATTCCACATTGTTTTCTAGTTATTTTTATTTTAATGTCAAGCTCTTAAAATCGATCAGAAGACTATTTTTTCTACCGCAAATTTGTTTACCGCAAAAATTGATACCGCAAAATTATAAAACTGATGGTAAAAGTCCGAGAAACATCATTTAAAGTTGAAAATTCGACAGTTTTAAAAATTTATAGCTCCGAAACCAGATTACAACCAAAGTTGAAATTTTCAGGGCTGTTTGGGAATAGAATGATGTGTAATCTTTGAAATTTTTGAAAGATTTCGAATTGATAGAAAAAAGTTGTGAGTATCTGAAAACAGCAATTTTAAAGAAATCAATCGGCTTTATGTGGCTGTATTTCGAAGACATAGCAGCAATTAGCAAAAAAAAGGGTAGAAATCAATAGAGCATACTTTAACGAAAAATTTTAGCTCTTGATCATCTCTTTACTCAAAAAATTGTAGATTTGAGAGCCCTTTGAAAATTGGAAAAAAATTATGTAAGCAGTAGCCCAGTTAGAAACCTATAGCTAAGCCGGAATTAAGTTCAAATCAATGAGTTATTTTTTTCTTGAAAATATCACATTAACAGAGAAAAATGCCGTCTTGATCGAAGCTTTAAGTTATATAAAAGCTTGGGTATAAATATTTGAAAATGACTGAAAAATCAACTTTTGTCAAATTTCAAAAAATTCTCCAGTGGCTGGATTTGATCGCATCGAGCTGACATTTTGAGAATCTTTTCTTTTTCTAACCTACATTCGAAAAAAAAATCGGCGTTGAAATCGGTGACCCACGTGCGCACACTTTCGTCGAAAAGTAATGGATCTGCCCATATATATATATTAGGGTGGTCCTTATTTTGGACATTTTGGAATCTTTATGCTTCCAGAGGCTTATGTGGTTCCAAATAAATGAAAAAAAATATCCTCCAAGTTTCAGGTTTCTATCTCAATTTTAACCCGTGCCGCACAGCGATGTAAGTTATCCATTTGAATAACATGGGGTTTTTGGTATTGAACGATTAGTTTTTTATTCTGGCCAATGTAATTGTTCAAAAACTTTGAAACTCTGTAGACTTTATCCTTATAATAGTAGCTACTCCTCAGAATTCTTACAGATGTTTAGATACTCTAATTTTGGAGGTGTAGCAAGATAAAAAGAAAGAAAAAAATTTTTTTTTTTATTTTTATCTCAAATTTTTTTAAAATAACAACAAATCACTCTGCATCCTTATCAGGAGTTTTTACTTTTTTTCATTCTTGCACCCAAGTGGGTAAACGGTATATCGAAGTTGCACTTATACAGTAATCAGAAACTTTGGCCGAGTTTTGCTCACGAACAAACGAATATTTCCAAAAAATTAAAGCGCACGTAACTAAATGAGGCAGTATTGCATCAATGTGCAGTAGAGTGGTCCTCAAAAGGATGATTTTTTGAATTTATTATGATTGCCTTTCAAACGTTTCCAATTACGGTAAAACAATTTCCTTCAAGTTACAGCTATTAGTACCAACGGGAAGACGTGCCGCAAAATTTTTTTGTGATTTTTCTAAGAAAATGTTTTTTTTATATTTTTTGATTTTGTGTCTTTTTTAAAAGATATATGATGCTTTCAATCGATGTCTGAGATTGGTATATATATATATATGCGACTAATCATATTATGCCTTATTTTAACATTTAATAAATAATAAACAAAAATTTTATAGTTTTGTGTATCATAATGTCGAAATAGTGATTTATTTACAATTGTCTAACAATAATAGATTATTACCAAAATAGATCTATTTATAAATAAATATAATAAACTTAAAAAATCAAAAAAAAAATTTGCGGCACAAGATCTCGTTGAAATGAAGAACTCAAACTTTAAAGGAATTTTTTCAGCCGTAATTGAAAACGTCTGAGAGGCAATCATAATAAATTTAAAAAATCATCCTTTTGAGGACCACTCTACTGCACATTGATGCAATACTGCCTCATTTAGCGACGTGTGCTTTAATTTTTTGGAAATATTCGTTTGTTCGTGAGCAAAACTCGGCCAAAGTTTCTGATTACTGTATAAGTGCAACTTAGATATACCGTTTACCCACTTGGGTGCAAGAATGAAAAAAAGTAAAAACTCCTGATAAGGATGCAGAGTGATTTGTTGTTATTTTAAAAAAATTTGAGATAAAAATAAAAAAAAAAATTTTTTTCTTTCTTTTTATCTTGCTACACCTCCAAAATTAGAGTATCTAAACATCTGTAAGAATTCTGAGGAGTAGCTACTATTATAAGGATAAAGTCTACAGAGTTTCAAAGTTTTTGAACAATTACATTGGCCAGAATAAAAAACTAATCGTTCAATACCAAAAACCCCATGTTATTCAAATGGAAAACTTACATCGCTGTGCGGCACGGGTTAAAATTGAGATAGAAACCTGAAACTTGGAGGATATTTTTTTTTATTTATTTGGAACCACATAAGCCTCTGGAAGCATAAAGATTCCAAAATGTCCAAAATAAGGACCACCCTAATATATATATATATATATATATATATATATATATATACATTAAATCAGCCGGTGGTGTATTTGAGACGCGGCAAATATTTTTGGTTCTTGATGTACTTAGAAGGAAAAATTTCTCAAGTAACAACGTCATAATTCGGATGAAAAATTCCCGAGTTATATTATTTAAGTAAAATAAAAATTATTGAAATTATCATTTATTATTTAAAAGGGTTTATAAGAAACATCTATGTAACATTATAATTTAAATTATCATTTTTAGATTTAAAACATTTACATAAAGTATCTAAGTTAAGTGATTATTTGAGATTTCATTATTATTTGTATCATTTGATTAATTGATGCCTGTTATTTAAATTTATTTTATATATAACCCAGCGGTCAATTCCTTTACTAATTATTATGAATAATCATCAAGAAAATAATTATTATTAGAAAAGGGTTATTTTTTATTATAAATAATTATTTATGATTGAAAAGTATTTTTACTTATTACTGGTTTTCTTTGGATTGAGTGATAATAAGGATTGAATATTTGAGTGTGAGTTGAGAGTGGTCACCGTATTTCTCTCTCTCTCTCTCTCTCTCTCTAACATATAGATAGACAACCCAAGGTACAATCACTATTATCATTATTAGTTTAAAGAAAGATTGATGAAATTATATTTTTCTTTTATGTACGTTAACGACATTATTGTTTGATTATTTAATTAACTTATATTCCGTTTATTTGAATTTTACTTTTTGTACCTAAATTACTCCCAAAGGATAAATTATTATTATTTTGAATTGTTCAAGGCTGAATAGCCGAGTGTTATTAAGTATTGTTTATATTACACCAATTATTGTAAGTAATTCGAATCATTTTATATTTGACTATACATGGCCATGCATGTAAATTGGCCAGGTATAATCATGTATGACCATACATAGCTTGATACGGCCATATATGACTTGATATGACTATGTATAAAAATTTTAACTAAATTAAAAAAATAATTTTTTTTTTTATTATTTTGGCGACGCAGAGATTATCAGATACGCGAATACTTAATTTCTTAATCGAATTGGAAATTTTCAATTCAGAGAAAAAACGCTAGACTTACTAATGACCGCACCCGCTACAGTAGGATTTGAACCCAGGACCTTCCGTACGTGAGACCGACGCTTTGACGACTAGGCTATGCAACCGACAGTTATAACAAAGTTTAGTTGTGCTACGTAAGATTGAAGCAATGTAATCACTTTCGAAAAAGCAAAATGTAACCATCAATATGCTTTTAGTAACATCAAAAAAATTTCCTATTTTTTTTACACTACAACATCCTGTTTATAAGTAATTGTAGTAGTCAGCTCAATTTTTTTACATAAAAAATCTGTATGTCTATATATGGCCATATATGCCCATGTATGAACTATATAGGGCCATGCACGGCCATATATGTTTCATTTTCACGGGTAAATATATAGTTGAAATGATATTCAATATAGTTTAACAGATTTCCATTTTAAGAAATGTATATCATACACGGAAAAACAATATAGTAATGGCAACTCTCTGGGATAGTGCTGAGTTCTTTCTGTAAAAGATAAATTTCAGACAGTACTGTATGCTATCTAGACTGTCTCCACTACAGTCCGGAAAAGTACTCAACACTACAACTATATGTATGTCCATGATTAATTAAACATATATGGCCGTATATAGTCCATGTATGGCCATACATGGTCATACATAGTCATACATATGACTATATATGGCCATGTATGTCCGTGATTAATTAAATATAAATGGCCGTATATGGTACATGTATGGGCATACATAGAAGCGTATGACTATTAGGATGTGTCAAAAACAAAAATGATTTTTTTTTTTTAGATCACATAGTCTCAAAAGTTTCTTTGGGAACTAAAAAAAATCCTCCTAAAAAATCAACTCGATATCTCAAAAATTGAGCTGGCGGTTTACAAGTTCATTTTCCCATTTAAAATACATGTAAAAAATTTTTTTTTCAATTTTTCGCGGAAAAATTCAAGAAAAAATTTTTTTTTCCAATTTTAAATTTCATACTCTTATAGGAAATAAAATTTCCTACAAAAATTTCTCGAATAGTCATGCTCGTAACTACAATATGACAAAAGTTACAAGCCCCCAAAGTTCGAAAAGAAATAATTTTTTTTATGTATAATTATTGCTTTTACTTTTTTGTTATTAATTGGTTGTTTTTTTTAATTGAATTTCAATTTGCAATCTTCTATATAAAATCTTTTTTTATGCAAGAAATATTTATTTATTTATTTAAAATTTATAATTTATAAAATAAACAATTGCTATACGAAAAACTTTTTTTTCTTTCACTTAATGAGCATGATAAATAAATATTTCTTGCATAAAAATAGATTTTTTACATGTATTTTAAATGGGAAAATGAACTTGTAAACCACCAGCTCAATTTTTGAGATATCGAGCTGATTTTTTAGGAGGATTTTTTTTAGGTCCCAAAGAAACTTTTGAGACTATGTGACCTAAAAAAAAAAAATCATTTTTGTTTTTGACACACCCTAATAGTCATACGCTTCTATATATGGCCATTTATGCCCATACATGGAATATAAACGGCCATATATGGTCGTATATGTTTAATAAATTATGGACGTGCATGGTCATGTATTGCCATACATAGCCTTGTATAGCCATACATGGCCTTGTATGATTTATATATGGCCATGCATGACTGTCTTAAAAAAGTTTGTATGCCCATGGGTGGCCATATATGCTCCATGTATGGCTTCATATATGAACCATATACGGCCATACATGGTCATGTATGATTCGTTTTTCACGGGTATATTTACTATTTCTATTATTTATTGCTAAAATTTTTTCTATATCTAATATTTATAATTTCATTCGATTGTTTTATCCACCGTATCATTCAACTACTCGCTCGGATTACCCTTTTGCAAATTTCCCCCTGAACAAAATATTTTGTCCGTTCTGTACAAGCGGTCTGGCGCCCTCGTACACTAACCCGGCCTGAGGAGCTGGTCCAGGCACAATTATTATTTATCTATAACTTATTATTATCATTTTTGGACATATTTAAAAATTTTTTTTTTATTTGAAAATCTTGTATACACGTGGGGGACCGCATATAGTTAACCGGGTATATCGCGTCTCCGTCGCGAATATTATAACGGTTCACGTCATAGATTTATAGACAACTTCAGTGTTTTAAAAATTGAGACGAAAAAATTAATTGAAATTGGTAATCTTCGAAAAAATAAAGATTTTTTTTAAAAAAGTGAAAGAAAAAAATTGAAAATACCTGTAAGTAATTTTATTGTAATTTTTTTTAAAAACTAGACCTGTTAACAAAGAAAATGAAAAAAAAAAAAAAAATTGACATTTTGTTTATTTTTGATCAAGTCACAGGCTTTCGAGAAATAAATCTAATGCACATCACTATTTCAAGAGCATGTAACTTTTCCATGGTCAAACATAAACTAAGTGGCAATTTTTTTTTCTCATTTTCTTTGTTTTCGGATGTAATTTTTGAAAAAATTACAATATAATTATTTAGAGGTATCTTCTATTTTTTTTTTTTTTTACTTTTTTTAAAAAAAATACAAATTTTTTCGAGGATTACCACTTTTAATTCAACTTTTCCAGGCTGGTGTTTTATAAAATAAGGCCAACTGTGCAAAAAATTTTTATATTCAATTAATAAAAAAAAAATAGAACGAAATGTCGCCCACTTTGGGATCGGCAGGAAAAATCGCAGAATGAATTGAAGTTTTTTCTGAGAAAATAAAAAAAAATAAATAAAAAATGCAATCTGGCTGCCAGAATGGAAGGTAGACTTGTCGAAAATTTTTGGCACTGCCCTGATTCTTCGCTAGCTCGCTTTTAGTTTAAAACGAAGGCGACCCTTGTTCATTTTTACTAGGGCGAACCAATTATTGACGGCTAATTTTTTAATCTGCGATTTAAGTATTGTTAGTATCCTTATATATCTATACTAATATATAAATCTATAGGCTTTGTCTGTACATGGGGTTTTTATGTCGAATTATGCGTCAAATATCATTTTTATGACCTACTCATACTATATCTACCTTTTTTGGAATTTTCGTCTGTCTGTCTCTCTGTCGGTTTGTACCTTTCTAACTAATCATCCACTTATCTGATTAAGATAAAATTTCTTATACATATATAAGATGCTGTCACTTAAAATATAGGCTTCTTTTAAAATCAATTATAACTTAGAATTCGGGTTTATAAATTATTTTTCTAAAAGTATAAGAAAAAAACAGTTAAATTACAGCCATCAATTGTTTTTATATAACGCGTATCAATTGTTTTTTTTATTTTTTTTTATAGATTAGAATTTGTTTCATTTATCAATTGTTTTTGTCAACTGAATCGTGTACAACATTTTTTTAAACAGTCAATATAAAAGTGTCTAACCTGACTTATTTGTAACTAAGTAAGAATGTAAATCTTTTTAATATAGTAACTCTGGAACTATGAGGCTTACGGATTTAAAATTCAGCGTGAACGTTTGTTATGTCATGTAAGTATTCCTCATAAGGGCTTTAATAAAATTTACTCCTAACAGGGTTTGCGTGGGCGTCAAGAGTTAATATGCTCCCATTTTTCAAATATATGCGTCACAGAGTTGAAATTGGGCATGAACGTTTATTATGTCATGTAGGGATCCCTCATGAAACGACTTTAATATACACAACTCCTAAGGGGGTTCGCGGGGGGTGTCGGACGTTGATATACTCCAGTTTTCTGCGTGTAGGTGTAACCGACTCGAAATTCGGCGTGAACGTTTTTTATGTCATGTCAGTATTCTCCACTAAATGGCTATAATGAAATCGGCTCCTAAGGGGGTATACGGGAGTTTCAAACGTTAGTATACTCCCATTTTTTGAAGATATGTATTATCGAGTTGGAATTCAGTGTAAAATAATAATATTTTCGAGCTCTCTGAGCTTGAAAACAGCGGGAAGTTTCTAGGTAGGCCCACAGGGTCAAACGTTTTTCATATTTTTTATTTTCGTATCTTTCTATCAAATGAGGAATACAGTCTTTAATAATTATTGTGCAAATAATCATTCCTAATCCATTAAAAGAGTAACTAACCAGTTCTTCAATTTTCGTTGCAAGGAATGAAAATAAGAATAATTCAACAGTAACTCCTGACCAGTATTCTGCCATACTCATTAACTTCATTATACATTCGATACTTGACTAATTGAATAAATAAAATACAATCATTAATTGCTAGTTATATTCACGGATAAGGAGTAACACATGCTCAAGCCAAAAAATAACAGAGTTACCAGAATTATTTGATGTGTTTCAAATTGGGGATTAAAATATAGGATTTTGATAGTATTTAGCAAATTTTAACATTGTTTTTTTCTGAAGTTCACTTTATTTATTTGTTTTTTTTTCTTGCAATCATTACTCATCAAAGACTTGGTTAATGCAGAAAAAAATTGTATTAATATATACACTAAGTCTACCTTGTTTATGTAAAACTAGAAATTATGAGAAAGGACATAGCTGGATAAGCATGCTGAATTGGCCCTCAAGAGAATTTTCTATCGGCACTTCGGCGGTTGATTTGGTACAAAATAAAAAAAAAGTCTGTCAGAATTTCAGCTCGTAATCTCGAATAGTCTTCCAGCTATTTGAAAAAATACCTATTCTTTAATATTTTTTTTTTCTCAATGGTAAAATTCGAAATTAATTAATGGCGATTTTTTTCTCAATACTTACAAGTAAAAGCCATGAAAAAACACTTATGTTGTGATTCCCGAGTTTATAACAGAGGGTTTATCCTTGTCAAGTCTGGTCCCCCGAGCCACTCTCCATCTTTGATCTGGCTTGAATAATTAGAGTGTCTCTCGGCTTGGGAAAGTAGAAAATCTATCAAGGGATGAACAAGCGGATAATGGCTAGTTGGGAACCCGAAAGAAACAAGTGGAGAAAGCCCTTTACATAGGGTATGAGACGAACTTGCGCCCCACCACTAATCCTAGGCAAGCATTTTGACCAGAGCTGGGAGTCTGGTACCACGGGGGGCCTTTCCAAGCCCACTGTAACCAGAGTCTCTTTATTTCCTGAGATGGGAGCAGTGTTTGGCCCGAGAAAAGTAGGGCTCGTGGTGGCTGTGGTTAGATACCACGCGCAATGAGGAATTTTGATTATACCTCCGGTTAATGTCCACCTTAGTCGATTATTTTTAAATAAGAGTGTCGTTTGGGTGATAAATGAGGACACCTCGTAACGCTTGTATGCCCAAAAAGGAAACGGCTTCCGGTCAGTGGAGGCGTACTTAGGTCCGGTTACATTAATTAATCAATTGTCAAGTCTGATGTCTCGAGTGGGCTATACCCCGCCATGTTTAGACTTAAAAATCATGGCGCCCGAAAAAACTCGTAGATAAGAGATCACTAAGTGATGGATAAGGGCAAGTGTGTGTAATGGCGTGTCTGAAATCTTAGTGATTATAAATGGAAGAAAACCTTTTTAGAGTATTGAGAAGAAGCTGCGTCTCACCACTAATCTGCAACCTGAAAACCAATACAGGGAATAGGTACCATAGGGGGCCATTCCAAGCCCCACTACGACCAGAGTTTCTCTATTTCCTGAGATGGAAGGTATGTTAAGCCCAAGTGAGGTCGGACTCGTGATGGCTGAAGGTGCGGCACCTACATGCATTACATAAGGATCTCTGAACTGATCATTGATCCAAAGGTAAGCTTATGCGAACTTATGCTCATATTTCACTTTTATAATATTATGGTAGAGGATAGGGATGTTACGCAGCACATGTATGCCTGAAAGGGTGAGGAAACCGCCACCCGTCAAACGGAGCTGGACTAGGTTCCTTTAAAGTTAATTATTTGTCAAGTTTGGTGGCAAAAGTGGTGAAGCGCTCTCTATCGGGCCCCAAACCGGCAAGCACCACTCTCTACGAGGGTTTTGCCATAAGAACTCCAACCGTTAGCAGTATCGACTACATAATGTTTTGTATTATATAACACGTCGCAATGGTGTGGTTGCAGAAAACCAACTTGCGCCTCTGCGATAAAGTGAATGAAACCCTTTTTAGGGTATGGGGAGAAGTTGCATCCTACCACATCCATAGGCAACCATGTTGACCAGCGCTAGAAGTCTGGTACCACGGGGGTCCTGTCCAAGTTCTTTTCAACCAGAGTCGCTTTATTTCCTGAGATAATAGTAGTGTTTGGCCCACAAAGGTAGGACTTGTGGTGGCTGTGGTTAGATACTATGCGCAATAAGGAATTTTGATTATACCTCCGGTTAATGTCCACCTTAGTAGTCACTCGATTATATTTTTCGGTTAAGAGTCCCGTCTGGGTCGGAAGATGGAAATGACCCCGTAATGCGTGTATGCTAAAAATGGTTAGGAAACGGCCTCCCGTAAGACGGAGGTGGACTTCGGTCCCGTCACATTAAATAATTATCGAATCTGGTCACTCCTTATTATTATGGTCGAATAATAAGATGCTACTAGAAGATGGACTTCCAGAACCGGAGATGTTAAATTTTTGATAATCAATCAGATTCATTGTAATATTTTGTAAAAGCGGAGAGGGATTAATTAATTAGCTGTCATAATATGAAGTGTAGCTTTATTGAAATGTATATAAATTTTATTTATAATTAATCAAAAGAACCTGCTTCTTAATAATTACAATACTATTTTTATAATATTATTTTAAGCAACCTGCTTGTTTTATTTTACAATGTTTTACATCCTTACTTTTAAGCCTTATGACAAAATAATTTCCTTTATTTTTTTTTTGAATTTAACCTTCTATTTTACTAAAATTTCGTTTATAATATTAACCTATCGTCCACCGGACGTTTCCACACACACACATACACACATAAACACACACACACACACACACAATTTCCCTTAATCCTAGTTTAAAAAACCGTCCTTAGGACGTTAACCCGCATTTTTCTTATTTACTAAGTTAATTTGTCCACCGGACCTAAGTCACAGACATAGTTTTAAATAACAACATTAACTTTAATTTTAACATATTTCTCCTTTTCCAATTAACTTGAAATTTAGTTTTGAATTGTTAATTTTAACACCATCAATATCTTTAACATTAAATTTTATTATTTAAAAATTTTCTCCAATTTCTCATTACTTTATTTATTTTTAATTGATTTTCAGTATTACTTTTTCTTGGAGTATTTATCGTAATGAAATTTTTATCATAACAAAATAATCCACTATCACGTTTTCATATAAATTTACGCGGTGATCAAGTTTTCTTTAGAACTTAACATCACTTTGTTACTCTTGATTTTATCTAGAATTTTTCTAACTTAATTTTTTTAATTAATTTATAATTATGTACACGACTAGAATACTGAATAAATTTGGCCAGTTAATTAATTAATTTTTAGGACTGAATTTAATTCATGCACTTGTCTAGGCCGAGATGTAACAATTTGATAAGATAAATTCGGCTAATAGTTAAAATAAATCCAGCCTGAATTTATTATTGTAAAATTAAGTAAACTATGTAATTTAACTGATTCGGCCAATGGAATAAATTTATCCGGCCTGAATTTAGTTATGACGCCATCAGGAAATAGTTTATTCATCACAGATGTTTATTGATGACGCAAATAATTTTATTCCGGCCTCAAGGCCTCGAACAAAGTAACAATCAGTCGTGGACATGAAATGCCAGCACTGAAAGTAAGACGCTACTGAATTTTCTAGACTTTATGAACGAGACTTGGCACGAGGTGGTAATGGCCAATAGGCCTGAGACTTCCAAGTAATATTCGAGACCGACAGTAAATTTATACGTAACAAATTATAATCAATTTGGCGAATTTATAAATTCATTTAATGCCTTAATTGCATTGTAATTTACTTTGATAATAAATTTTGTAGTCAACCGACGAGCTTCTAGCTGATGTTCTGCTGTCTTTCTGTAGCTAGTGGTCTTGAATTTTATGACTTCAGCTATCTCGTCTCTGTCCCAGTCTCTCAGTCGTTCCTTTACTCGTTCTTTCCAATAATTAGTTGTTTGAAATTCGTTATTTTGAATCTGTCAAAGTTCGATACGGATTAATATAAGGTAATGATTATTGATGGTATTGGCCTAGGAGGGCCTAATAACCAAAATTAATATTAAAAATTATCGCCTTCTTAAACGTAAAGCAGACGTAGACTTCGATAATTACCTGAGTAGAACTTAGGTGTCCTTCCCCTTCAGTCGTTGGACTGACTCTCGATTTTTGGTTCCGCATTCACTTATATCTGTTTCGATTCGGGTCATTTCGGTTCACCCCGGGAAAACTCATCCCTACTAATTAATTAGCCAAGGAGAGGGAAAGATATTTGGGTTTCATTGATTAGCGACATCCGGTGACACACCGAATCACTTAATTCAATGGACAGAGTTATAATTAGGAATTTTTATCGACCGATGTCAAATTCAAATTTCAAAATCAATAAATAGTCATGGGAATCTATTTTACCCTGTTACAAGTTAAAAGCCGATTTTTAACAAAAGAAAGAAAACTAGAATCTTTTTTTCGACTGCGTTTTTGAAAATATGGAATCATCAATTTTTGTCAGAAAACGTCTCTTACACTTATCTGTACTCAGGAATTTTTTCAATTTTTTCAGTTTGGTGCAACATTATGAAAAAAAATTAAAAACTAATATTTTTTGATAATTTTATCTCTAAACAAATCAATGCTATTTTAATTGTTAAGAAATACATGAATAACCGGGTTCTGGACATGATATAAATATTACACTGTGTCGATGATGCTAAAACTTTAAAATATGTTTTAGAAATACAATAGAATCAGAGATTTTTTCTTATTTTTCATAGAAAAATAAAGAAATAAATATAACTAATAGTTGTAGTAAAATTCAATCAGCCAATAAACAGACTTCATCGATAAAAATGTGCGCCAAGTATGCATCTATCGTATGATAAAATTTTGAAATTTTATCTTCATTTATTTATTTGTTTCTGTTAGGATACAATCCTTAATACAATATACATATTTAGAGTTCATAGGAGTAAGGTAATGTAGAATCGATTAAAGCAAAGAGAAATACAATGCAAAAGGGAATTAATTGAAGATGTATGTAGCTTTTACTCGGAAACAGTGTTTTAAGAAAGCAAAGAGTTTGTTGAGATCTGGCGAGCAATTGACTTCAATGATTTGGCTCAATAGTTGATGATTCGATAAGAATGCGCAGTTCCAGAATTTTTGTCTAGTCTCCGCGAAGAATAGGCATATCAGTAGGAAGTGGTATACAGTTTCTTCCTTCTGGAAATGGCATAAAGCTCAGGGTTTTAAAGAGTTAAGCCTATGATTGACTCGGTCTATTGTGATGCAGCAGGCACATTTGCTTGCCAAACGTAATTGGATAATAGGCTTTAGGAGATGTGAAGGCGTAGATTCAAAGTTCTTTAGTGTTTTGTGTAGAGGGCTAGGTAACACTGATTGACAAGCACTTGTGTACTTGTAACGCTCATAGTCCAAGTCCTTGAGATATTTCATGTATTTATTTAATAAGGTTCCTCTCCTGACATTCCAGTGTCTGAAGTCAAGCTTGTCTAACATGAGTGACTCATGTACATTTTCCAGGAGATATTGGAATTGCCGCACCTAGTTATGACGGCTGGAGTTGAAGGTCGCTCTGAGTAAGTAAAGACGAAGGAAACAGACTTTTGGAAGCCTTGATTCACCTACCCCCAGTATCTTTATAACCCAATCAAGTGCTGACTTAAATATGCTGAACTCTCTTCATGTTGTATATTATGCTCAGTTCTGGAAGTGCGTAGTTTGGGGTGCAAGGTGGCAACAAAAACAATTTTTTGTGAAAGATCATATGTGCTGTTTCTAAGCGTTCCGTGTTATTGGGCATCAGACACCAAAGATACGCTAAATACAGAAGCATACTTCTAGTCAAGCCATTGGACCCTTACACCTTACCAGCCCCAGAATTCGCTTTAAGCTTGCTAAGGATATTTAGAACTGTGCCAAATGCGATTTTAGCCTCGTTGATTGCATGAGTTATAGCTGCATTTCCTTAAAGAGAGTAATTGAAGGTGACCCCGAGGTAGACGGAAGAGGAGACTATTTCAATAGGTTCTTCTTTGGATTGGAATATCTCATCGCTTTTCCCCGACCTGCTACTGGTATTAACTCTGAGGATTTTGGTCTTCGAGACATTGACAGTAAGTCCATTGATGTCACAATAGGCTTCCAATGCCCTGAGGAGCTTTTTTAGGTAAATAGGGGTACGAGCAAGTAAGGCTGAGTCATTTGCGTATTCCAGTCCAAGTAGATCCTTATCGGTAATCAGGTTGACGTCAACTACTATCTGGTCATAAAGTATTGACCCTAAATTTAAAACATGAATAACTTGTGTTTAAAAAAATCGCATAGAATCGTGAAATATATAGATCTGTAGATTGAAGTTTCTTCTACTCCTATCTACAATTTCCCAAATCGAAAAAATTTTTTATCCGAGATACAAACAATTGAAGGTTAAAAAACGTGGTTTTTGGGGGGTATAAATTCAAGCACCAACTTTGATTGTTTATAACTTTGTAAATAATTGTTCTGTTGCTACGCTGATTTTTTTGATGTATAGAAGATCCTTTCCGAATAGAATTCAAGAAAAAAAAATTTTTTTTTTTATAAATTATTGCTATAATTTATAATTTATCGTCACAGACTATTTCGGGATCTAACTAAGATACGAATTTGATTCAAATTCGTATTTACACAGAAAATGATATTGAATATTTTACGTGAGCGATGACAGATGCCGATCGCGATTCTTTTGAATTACAAGCTTTTTTAGTTTTCATCCAGGTGTTTATGACGATCATAGGCTTAAAAACCTTTTGAAAATAATACTTAGTCCATGGGCGTACTCACTCAAATATACCTGGGAAACTGTATTTTGTTGTATTATCCATTATAAGAACTGTTGAAAATTTCTATATTAAATTAAAATCTAAATAATTGACATAAAAAACTTAACAAATGTGCATTTTCAAAAATAAAATAAATTATTATAAAATATAATTCTTTCTCTTCAAACTAAATATTTTAGCTCTGCGCTAGTCGCAACATCGCCCGTGTACCTACTTTTAAGACCGTCCCGGGTTCGGGGCCATAAAATTTGATCCTTTCTGTTCACAGCGCGAGCCTTTCACCCGCATACGCAGCTCTTCTACGGGAACATTTGGTCGACAGATTGCAGTCTTTTTTTTATACATATAATTCTTGTTATAAATAATTTTACAGGACTTTGTCACGCTCTTGGGAAAGTGGAAAAATCGAGAAACTTCCAAACCAGTTTCAAACCTCTTTTTCTAGCATACTGGGGTTCTGCATCGACTAGTTGCCGTGGTCTCCAGTCAGTCGTTCTGTGACCTCTCATACTGAACGCATCAAGTGTTTCCGAACTTGTCAATTTTCTTGACCAGCTTCACACCAGTTAACAAATATCAGTTCAATTAATTCTCTTTGTTAAACACAGTGAAATCAGCCATAGTTCAGTTTAATTAATATTTAGTTTTACAGCATCTTATCGCTAGCAAGTGATGTCTACCATTACAATAGCCCAGCATAGCTCCTGATCATCCAGTTGCTGTCGATACCACATCGATAATACTAGTGTAATTTCTCTCATCTCTAGCAACCATCAAGAATGAAGTATGTCGCCTCTTAAGCAAGAAACAGTTCTCGACCATCAACAAGCTGCATCGCGCAATCCCGCATTAGTGTGAGCGTGGTATCCAGTTCGACTTCTCTCAGTCTACCAGCTCTTGATCACAACACTCAGGTCTAAGTAAATCATTACCTAGGTTACTTTGGTATGTACACCAATCCAATTAATAGTCTCACTTGCATTTGTCAATACTCTGACACTCTAACTGAGTCGCGCTATAATCACTGACCTTTAACTGCTCGTCACAAGGTCTTCCTGAGTCTGGTCCCGGTTCACCTGCGACCGGGGCACCACTTTTTGATCCGTCAGTGGTTATAGCGGACCATATCTACTCTGGAGAATCCTTTCGGGTATTCTCTCCTTACTGAGAGCACCATGATGGCTGACCTGCCCCCAGTCTTCACCAAGGCCTGCCCCCAGACTGGTCTACGTGTCGCTTGACATAGCGAGACCCTCAACTACGAGTCCTTCGCCTGACGCGGCGAAATCATCAACAACCAGAGCTACCAGTCAGCGGGCTGCTTATCAGGCTCACTTCCAGTCCGTCATCACTTAACACCGATCGAGTCAGAGCACATCAGCTCTGTTGCCCCCAGCTCAGCCACGAGGAATCCAATCTGCTGAGTATTCACCAGTACCAGAATCATCAATTACAGTCCACTACTTTACATCCACCTGAGTCTATTCTGAAATTTACAATAACTTATCCGCAATATAATTTGTTTTAACGATCAATAAATTTGTTAAATAATTAATTTTAGTTCTTGCTCAAACAAGAACTATGGTCAGAAAATTGAGCAAATAGTTAGAAAAATTTTCGAAATAAACCTGCGCCGATGGTAAACAAACGAAAAAAAAGTAAAAACTCTGAGTCTCGCAGGTACAGAAACCAAATTTTTATGAGTCGGACGCCTTTAACAAAAATGGTGACAATAGATCATTATCATAAGCTCTGCAAGTGGACTATGTCATAAACACCTGCATGAAAACTAAAAAAGCTTGTAATTCAGAAGAATCACAATCGGCATTTGCCATCGCTCGAGTAAAATATTCAAAATCGTTTTCTATGTAAATACAAATTTGAATCAAATTCGTATTTTAATTACATCCCGAGATAGTCTATGACGATAAATTATAAATTATAGCAATAATTAATAAAAAAAAGTTTTTTTTTCGTGAATTTTATTCGGAAATGATCTACTATACAACAAAAAAATCAGCGTAGCAACAGAACAATTATTTACAAAGTTATAAACAATCAAAGTTGGTGCTTGAATTTATACCCCCCAATAACCACGTTTTTCAACCTTCAATTGTTTATATCTCGGGTAAAAAATTTTTTAGGTTTGGGAAATTTTGGATAAGAGTAAAAAAGACTTCAATCTACCAATCTATATATTTCACGTTTTAATGCGATTTTTTCAAACACAAGTTATTCATGTTTTAAATTTAGGGTCAATACTTTATGACCAGATAGAAATCCCCAATCTTGAAGGAAGGGGATTAAATCAGCGATATAGAGTATAACCAACAGTAGACTTAAGATTTTGCCTTGTAGTACTCCAAGGTCTAATTTTGACGTTTTTCCCTTCCGCTCTCAGTTTCTTTCCTTCTTCTCTTAGCTTCCTAGATATTTTTTCTTTCTGAAGTGTTAAGTCATTATCAATCAAGATTTTGTCTTTCAGTTTATTTTTATTTTTCATGATAGAAATTTGATTAGAGCTGTTGTAAATTGTTGCCTTTATTTTATCGTTTTTTTACCGATAATTTCAGCATCAGTAACACAGTTCTTGATCTGAAACTTTGATTCAATAAATGATGCTGCACTTAAGGTAGCGTTCGAATTCTCAATCAGCAAGCCCCTTATAATGATGTTGTTATGCCTGATATACTTTTCGAAGAAGTTAATGCTGGAATTCATTATTTTGTTTTCGAGGTTAGATAGTACTTAGGAGCCAGTCGACGAATTGTTTGCACCGGCCGAGTCAGCGCACTCTGTAAAGGCTTCTATTAGAGTAAGGCGTGATTTTACTAGATCGAGCTCTGCACGCAGGGCTTCATTTTCCTTGGATAATGAGGATCTGACTCTTTTAATAGCAGCGTTTTGTTTGGTACTGGCCTCATCGATTTTAGCTGGTAGGTCGCTTTTCATTTTATCAAGAAAGTCTCTATCCTCGTTACGCCATGTTTCCATCCTTGAGAGTATCTGTGAGACGTTATCCATGTCTGAAGCTGGTGATCTTGTGGGAGTTGTCGAGGGATCTGTAACAGAAATCAGAGTATTCACAATAGCAGGTGTAAAGGGCGAAGAGTTGCAACTTTGAGGGTGATGACGTTTTTGATGGTACAGAAGGGTCGATTGCTTCTGTTCTGGATCTCTCAAGTGAAGATTAACGAAAAAAATCTATAATCGTCGGTGATGAGACTGAATCCGTTTTTTTGAGACGTTTCGAGTTGCGTGACCGTTCTCGAGGTTTGGTCACAGATTCAGGAGTAGCACAGGTGAATTCTGACGTCTTTGGATTCAAATTTAAATTAACCGTCAGAGAGCCGAGGCAGTTATCTGCAGAGACTTCTGGCAGTTCGCAAGAACGAGTGTAGTCAGTAACTGCTATGCCTGACTCATCGCTCATAATAATAATAATAATGATAATATAGTTTAAGTTGAGACATTACCTGAGAAAAAAAGCATGGCCAGAAAGAAAATTCCGTACAGATCCACTGTCGCTTCCACGGACTATCAAATATTAATAAAAACACTTTGTTAGGAGTAGAGAGTCGATTAAACTTATTTCACAAATTTTAAGTGATAATTAAGAACAAATAAAAACCAAAGAAAATTGGAGCACTTGGAACGAGCACAGTCAAGTAGAAGCGGCACCTATGAACTCTAAAATTTTGAAATCAAAATAACTACCAAGTATCATAGTGAAACATGAAAATGTAGATTAGTTTTCGTTCTATTGAACTCAGAAATTGATTTTTGTCTGTTTTATTGTTCAGTGAAATTAAACGAGAAGGTAAACATATTTTCAGTGCCTCTTAGGTATAATTTTTATATCATACAAAAAAGAAAAAACTTTACAAGTAATGTAGATTAATTTGGTGAGTAAATATCAGCTTAAAAACGTCATATATCAACATCGGTCTAGCAGAAATTATTCTTATCACGACGAAATCAGGCACGCAGAAATAATTCTGGTTCAAAACTTTATGGTGTCATAGTAACACTGGACCATGTTGGCCATCTAACTGAAATTGAAATAATAACAGGCAAATTACTATGACCATAGTAAAATTTGCAATGGTTACAGTAGTTTATAATGTAATCGTTGTCAATTTCACCATGGCCATAGTAATTTTTGCATGTGTCTACTCTATTCGAAAAATAGAACCTCATTCAAATCTTTATAGTTCAGAAATGGAAATAAGCGCAGCATAGTGCTTCAAATGAGGTTCATTAGCAGCTGGAATGTGAGATTCAAAATGAAGTCCAATTTTTCAACTCAGGTATTTCGATTCCAGTTAGGTGGTCAACATAGTCTAGTATTACTGTGACACCATAGCATTTTAAACAAAAATTATATCTCTCTGTAAGAGGCACTGAAAATATGTTTACCTTCTCATTTAATTTTACTGAACAAGAAAACGAACAAAAGTCAATTGATAACTTGAATTGAACGAAAACTAATCTACATTTTCATGTTTCACTACGATACTGGGTAGTTATTTTGGTTTCAAAATTTTTTCATACTATGTATGCATACTTGGCGCACATTTTTATCGATGAAATCTATTTTTTGGCTAATTGAATTTTACAAAAACTATTAATTACATTTATTTCAGAATTTTTCTATGAAAAATAAGAAAAAATATCTGATTCTATTGTATTTCTAAAATATATTTCAAAATTTTAGCATCATAAACCCAGTGTAATATTTATTTTATGTTACAAACCCGATTATTTATGTATTTCTTAACAATTAAAATAGTATTGATTTGTTTAGAGACAAAATTATCAAAAAATATCAGTTTTTAATTTTTTTCCACAATGTTGCACCAAACCGAAAAAATTGAAAAAACTCTTGAGTACAGATGAGTGTAAGAGACGTCTCCTGAAAAAATTTGGTGATTCCATGTTTTCAAAAACGCAGTCAAAAGAAATGATTCTAGTTGACAAAAGTGTATTTTCATGGATTTTAACCTAGGAATCACAACATAGTGTTTTTTAATGGTTTTTACTTGTAAGTATTTAGAAAACAATACTTAGGAGTTAGTTTTGAATTCTACTATTAAAAAAAAAAATATATTAATCGAACAACAATGCCATCTGGCAGCCAGAATGGAAGGTAGATTTTTCGAAAAATTTCAGCACCTCCCTGACTTTCCACTAGCTCGCGCTTAGTTTAAAACGAAGGCGGCCCTTGTTTATTTTTACTAAGGTTGAAGCCAATTTTCGAAGGTCAGTTTTTCAATCCGATATTCTTAATCCGATTCAAATATTGTTAGTAAACTTATATATTTATATATAAATGTACAAGCAATACTAAGTAAAGCTTGTATTACTCAAATCTCGGATTGATAAACTATAGTTCACAAAATTTTATAAAATTTTACAAAATTATATGAAATGCTGCAAAAGTTTATGAAATTTCATAGAATTATCTCATGGTTTCTTATAAAATTTCATAAGTTTTTTTCAAATTTTATAAAATTTTATATTACTTTGTAAAATTTCACAAAAATATAGAAAATTTAATACCATTAACTTTTTGGCATCTCAATAACAATTATAAAAACTTTATAAATTTTCATAAAATTGTATAGAATTTTATATATTTTTATAAAATTTTATGAAACTTTATAAAATTTCACAAAATTTTAACAAATTTTATAAAACTTCATGAAATTTTATGAAATTTCATGAAAAAATTTTTTCCCGGGTATCTATTCATTCGCGATCACGTACATGGCTTGGCGCAGTGGATAGCAGCAAGGACTTCAAATCAAAAGGACGTAGGTTCGAGCCCAGCAGTCGCCAGGATTTTTTCGTCGATAAAAAATATAATTAGTCTGTCTCAGTAATGCCTTCATCCATTAGATCAATGTATAAGATCTAATTGCAATTTTTTTTTCAAAATCTAATATTTTTTTCGAAAAATTAGTGGTGACTGTAGAATTCTATAAAATTTTATGAAATTTCGTAATATTTTATAAATTTTCATAAAATTTTATCAGGCCATTTTCAGCATCAAATTTTATGAAACTTTATCAATTTTTATAAAACTTTATGAAATTTCATAAAATTTCATGGATTTTGTTGAAATTTCATCAGGCCATTTTCAGCATAAAATTTCATGAAATTTCATCAGTGAAATTTTATGAAATTTCATCAGTGAAATTTTATGAAATTTTATAAAATTTTATAAAATTTAATGAAAAAATTTTTTCCCGGGTAGGCTTTAAAAATTTAATTTGTAATACAAATAATTTTTGTCAATAAAAAATTTATGAAGACAATATCTTTAACTCTTGGATTATTTATTAGCTGAGTATAAATACAAACTGCGGATTAATTAAATTGGAGTACTCCAATATTTATTTTGGACTTTATTGTTTTTGCAAAAAGTATTGCTCATCTAACAAAATAAATTCAGAATTCTAATTTGATTAAAGCGTAAGAAATGTTAATTATTTGCAATTAATAATTACAAAAAAAAATTCGAGATTTTTTCAGCAGACAGGACGTGTACTTTATAAATTAAAATATTGTTTTAATTTTTGAACCATATAGTGAAAGTCAAAATTAAAAATATTGTGAAATTGCCTATGAACTATTTAAGGTTAAAATTTAACATCCCATGCAAGAGCTGCCAGAGTTGAACAAAGGGGCCATCCTTGGCTTAGCACTGGGGAACCTAGTTTTAGTACGTCTATATTGGCCCATGCTTGGGTCAAGAAAGGTTACTCAATCCTGGCCATTCCAATCATTACCCGAGTCTGGGCCAGGACTGGGTTCTCCTATTTTGGCCATTCAGTGGTGACCCAGGCTTGGACCAGCCTTGAGAGAAACAAAGATGGGTTCAATTGAGCGTAAGACGTTCTACTAGATTTCTTTCACAAAGTTTTCCCGAGCTTTGGCCTCTTCTCGTTCTTGTTCTTCTCGTAGCTGCGCTGCAGTTTGCTCTTGTTCTTCTCTTCTTTGCAAGATCTCATCAAATTTGTTAAAACTGTCTTGCAATTTGATTGATTCGACTGTTTTAGGACTCGAATCTCCATCAGTCGCTTTCGCGTTGATATTTTCAGGTAATCGAGGGCTATCGTGCCCAGCTTTGTCAGTTTCGGTAAAATTTGGTTCTATTTCTACCACGGAGGGTATTCCTTTGGGAAATGCCCTGGGTGGCGAGACTGTTACTTGTGATAACTGTGGATTGGACTTACTGATGGTTTCGTCTGCTGACGAAAACTCAGAAGTTTCTAATTCTTTAAAGTTAGGTCTTTTATAAAGGTGAACAGTTGATCTTGATTCACCTATTCTTTGTCGCAATCTAGAAGCTATTGTGTCCCTAGGCGCCAGAAAGACGGGTTTCTCCTTCCCCGAAGGATTTGGTTTATCTATTTTCCTAGGTCTACCCGGTCCTCTTTTTGTTGTTATATTCTGAGGATTATCTATCGGACACATGCTGACTTGAGTCGTGGGAAAAGGGTCTATTAAACGAGCTGGAGGATTATTTGATAAGGCGTCGGCCAATTGGTCTCCTACTTTTCTCTTAAGAACGACCTCAAACTTATACCCATTTAACAGAGATTTCCATTTTATTTGTCGATTGGTTAGATGGATTCCATCTTTCAACCATGAGGTGCAACCTTCATCTGTCTGTACAATAAATTCGCGAGAATATAAATACGGTCTAAATTGTTTAATAGCAAATACAAGAGCCAAGCATTCCCGTTCTTGTTTGGTGTATCTAGTTTCCGCGTCTATTAATGTACGCGACCCATACGCAATCGGTAATACTTGAGGGATTCTTTCTGTGTTATCAATTTTCGATTCTATCTCGAATTCTTGACCTAAAATACAACCTAAACCTACCGAGGAAGCGTCAACTATCAAGACAAATGCTTTATCTGGATTGGGATGGAGTAACAATGTTTGCTCGCAAATTGCATTTTTTATGTCGTCAAAAGCTGTTTGTGCTTCGCTGAACCATTAAAAAATTTTGTTTTTCTTTGTAAGTTCAGTCAATGCTTTAGTTCTTTCAGCAAAATTAGCGATGAATCTACGCAGATAGTTAGCCAGCCCTAAAAACTTTCTCATTTGAGTGTGATTAGTTGGCTGGGAAGCGGCTTTCAACGCTGAAACTTTGGCAGGGTCAGGTTTAATCCCTTGGGGGCTTATTATATGCCCAAGAAATGTCACCTCCTTGCAGAAAAACTTACATTTTTCAGGTTGTAAAGTTAAATTTGCTTCTCGGAGTTTTTGTAAAAATTTTTTTAGTCGATTGTTGTGTTCCGTGAGATTTTTGGCGGGGATCAGAAAATCATCTATCAAATTTTCCAATTCCCCAGCATTTCTCATATCTTTAGTTTCATCATCTACCATTCTTTGAAAAGTTAGTGGAGCTACGCTGAGACTAAAAGGCATTCTGACAAATTCATAATGTCCCTCCGGTGTAGAGAAAGCTGTTTTTTCTCGATCTTCCGGAGCCATAGAGACTTGATGAAAACCCCGTGCTAAGTCCATGACACTGAACATAGTTGCTCCGCTTAATCTGAGCAGCATGTCATTAATATTGGGTAGAGGATACGAGTCGCCGACCGTTTTTTTATTTAGAGCTTCAAAATCAATGACCATTCTCCACCGTTTGCGTCCTTGCTCGTCCGCTTTCTTAGGAACGATCCATACCGGCGCGTTGTATGGAGATCTGGATCTCTAAATAACATTTGTTTCGATTAATTCCTTCACCTGGCGTTTCGCTTCGTCTTGGTGTTCTTTGGGTAACCGAAACTGTTTGATTTTTACAGACTTATCATCGGTTAGTGGAATTCTACAAAATGTAGTTTTCGATAGACCTAGTTCGTCGCCAGGAAGGAAGAATCTATCGTGAACATCGCGAACTAGCTCTAGAATATGTTGTTTTTGTTCTGTTGTTAGGTTATTCATAGGAATTCTTTTCAAAATTTCGTTTATACGATCAGAAGTCTCGAGATGAGAGTTAAATAGTTCATCAGGGGATTCACTATCGCTTTCCCCTGGTATGTAATGTTGGTTTACTTCGTATTCCTCGATAGGAATTAGTTGTATACCGAATGTGGCTCTGCACTCGTTAAAAATTAGTTATCATTACTATTGCTCTATCATTATTTATTTTAAGGGGTTAGAGGTAGTCAGAGACACAAAGAAATGAGAATTTTCAGTAATTTTTTTTTGCTATTAAATCATTTTATTTTACAAAAGTAATAATATGGCATTATTAAACAATGTTTTGACTTGAAGTCACGAAAATTTGAAAAAAAAAAATTTATAATTTTCAAAGTTATAGCTGTCTGTGTTGACCCAGTTTCAAAAAAAGGTCCTTGCGGTGACTGTCATAAGTCCTTGGAGATTCATCTCAAATCAATCGGATGAAAAAAATTAGTTTTATAAATAGATAATCCTGGGCCTGATCGAAGCTTTTTTTTTTTTTTTCAAAAATTAACAAAATGGCGGCCTCTGGAAATTTTTTTCTAGATTTTCAGGAAAAAATCAACAGTTAATTGGTCTTAAAAAATCGAAATTTAAAAAAAAAAAAAAAAATCCTTCGATCAGGCCTGAGTTTATTATGTATTCTAAAAGCTGTATAAATTTCATTAAAATCTACTAAGCGGTTATCGAGTTACAGTTGTCACAAGTTCAAAAAACATAGTTTTGAGAAAAACGCATTTAAAGTTTCACACTAGATTTACGTACCTGCTCCCGAGCGTTTTGGAGTGTCCGAGCGCTCTTTGTTATTTGTCGAATAACTCGAAAAATAATTATCGGATCAACTTTAAATTTTCAGAGAATATTTTTAAGATATTACACTTAACGAAAATGCAAAAAAAAAAATCCAATTTTTTGAAAATCCTGACTACCCCTAATTCCTTAACCACGGCGTCCCCTAAGATGACTCCAGGAAAAGGCTGGACTTGGGGTAGATACCCCTCATCTAAGGAACTCGCTTGAACGGCGATCGAGTAACAGATGCTGGTTCTCGGCGGTACCGAAAACCACTGTTCCCTACCATTGTTAAAAAAAGGTATCGTCCGTGTAAGTATGTCTACTAACGTCAGTGAATGTTTGTTATATGATAATTCCGCTTTTTTTTTCTTCAAAATGTCGTTACCGATAATTCCCATACTGGCGGTTGGAAAGTCGTCTGTCACGATGTGAAATTCAAATTCTTCAAAAAGAAATTCGGATTCGAAAATTTTTAACCAAACTACTCCTAAAGTTTTTATAATTCTTGTACCTATTCCACTTAATTCTAATATTCTATTTGTGTCAATTAAGAGATGTGGCTTTAAAGCTTTTAGTTTTATAAGGCTGACATCGCCGCCTGTATCAATTAAAAATTTTTGCTGGTTCTCATGCAAATCGCTACATGATGTTTTGATAATAGGGCCTGAATCAAGATTCAATATAAGCTTATGGTTTTGTGTATTATATACAATAGGAATAGGGCGTATTGGCCTATTTCCTAAAACCATAGTGTTAGTGAAGAATGATATAATAGCTTTATTATTATTAAAAAAATCGTTACCAATGACCGCGTCATATTGGTTGATCAGAGTTGCCGTTACAAAGAAATCAATCTCTAAATTCCAAATGTTAAACGTTGTTATACCGATTATTGGGATGGACTCTGGAGTAATTCCGTTAACTGATTTTGATATCTCTTGGACCTCTACTTCCTGATTTAACGTAAATAAATTAATAAAATTATGCGAGGATCCCGTATCCAACAAAACTGATAAAGGTTTATTGAAATATTCTTTATTATTTAAAATGACCACGGGGCCATTTCCTATTGCTCTGGAAAAGGTTTGGCATTGAATTTCTTTTGCAGGTCCCCGGCGTTGGTTGGGTTTTGTATGCTCCGTCTCTGAGGGGGTTGGGCGTTTTGGTTGCTCGACATCCCCCCCGTGCGTCGGGCACCTTTGGAGTTTAAATTATGGCTTTGTACGTTCTCCATTTGTTGCAGTAATTCTTCGTATTTTTTCCGGTAAAGTTCTAACTCGCTGATTTTATTATCTGGCCCTTGAACAGGTGCCTTTTCATGAAACTGTACATGTTTAACGATACGATAACCCTCTGGCTTTGCCATTGGGTTCTCTAAATTACTAAAATTCGGTGTTTGGGTCACGCTTTTTACTGGATTAATTTTCTGATCTGAGTTAGGAGAGTAAGCAAAAGATTCAGCCTCCTTATTAGGATCTGATCCGTAGTTAGGGTTAGAAGCGCTATTATACTCCCGACGATTTTTCCATTGATTTTTATAATCATCATACTCTCTAGAAAACATAGAAGTTTCTCATGCATCTGTACGAGCATTTTCGTTATCATATTTCCATGTTCGATTCGTGTTGTTTGGATGGTCACCCGTGAGTTTAATCATTTCTTTAACTTCTTCAAATAGCGATTTTAATGTAGTATTTTCATCTTTAATTTGTGGAATAAAAGCAATTTTTAACTGTTTCGGTAAATTTTCGAAAAAAAAAAATGTCTTTGGCATCTGCGCGAGCTGAAGCATAAGCTGCGGGTCCCTTCGGCTCATTATCTTTAATCGCCTTCAAACTAGATAAGATATCTTTGATCCGATAGTAAAAATCTTCGACGGATTCATCACGCTCCCGTTGACATCGCGCTAGTTTTCTACTTATATATCTGATAGGGTTAAGCGGTCTAAATTCCTTCCTAAGAAGTTCTAAAACCTCACTTACAGTAGTCAAATCTTTAGATTCTACATACCGTCTCGCTCGCCTTTCTATTCTATTTAGAAGATGGCCTACGTATAGCTCCTGATTATTTTTAGGTAATAAGTAAATTCGTCGTGTAACCGCCCTGTCGAACTTTTCATATGGTATATCGCCATCGCCCTGAAATATGGGAATCGTAGCAGCGAAATCTTTTGCTGGTGCATAAAATCGGTCGATAGGATCTACATTAATGGTAAGGCTCCCGTTGTTAAGTGTGTTATTCGCAACATTATTCGCGGCGACGGCAGCTTCAAACTCTTGCCTTTGGCACGCGAATTCGCGTCTTTCACGTTCCAGCTCCGCTCTTAAACGGGCAAGTTCTGCTTCGGACATATTTATTCGAAATAAAATTATTCCTAAATTATTTATCCCTAGTAGCTAAATTCTAAATGTTACCAAAATAATTACTTTTGGTCTTAATTAAAAGAAAAGAGTTACTAACTCAGAAGCGATATTTTAATGTGTAAATATTTTTTTTTATAAAATACTTAATTAATTTAATAAAATGTTAATCAAACCAACTTCTTCTCCTTTAAAGAGAACGGATATATATCTATTGCTGTATGTTGGTTTCTCTGAATAATTGAATACAAAAATTAAACTAATATTTTTCCTAATTTCTATTAAATATTTTATTTTCTTCTAAAATGATATTAAGTTTAAGTTTGGAATATATGTTTTTCTTGTAAGAGAGCTAAACTGATTTGACCTGGATTTTATGACCTTAGGTACCTGGGTCGGTCAAAGGATACCTTTGACGTCATATATATATATATATATATATATATATATAATTTCTTAAATTAAAAAAAAAATTTTTTTTTTTTTTTTTTATTTACTTGTTTCCAGAAAAATAAGTTGCTCTTAAAATGTTATTTTGAGTAGAGAAAATATTTCTCG
This sequence comes from Microplitis deprimator, assembly GCA_964016945.1. Classification (NCBI taxonomy): domain Eukaryota; kingdom Metazoa; phylum Arthropoda; class Insecta; order Hymenoptera; family Braconidae; genus Microplitis; species Microplitis deprimator. The sequence continues at coordinate 12,262,179 of OZ024708.1, read as the reverse complement.
AAACGCCAATCTGTTAGTAAGGGAATCAAAATTTATAAAATATATTTTTTTGTATTGAATAAATTTTAGTAGTATATTTCGGCAATCTATTTCTATATGTGCGATTACTTGACACCAGTCCTAAATTTTAATTTAAAGATTAAACTCTGATCAAAGTCCCTTTTCTTGTCGTGTTTTTTTTTTTTTTTTTTTTTCTTTTCAAAAAGGAGGAAAGGAAAAAGAGAATGAAATTTATTCTTTTATATAGTTATATGTATAGCTTGAGTTTATTTTTGTTCTTCTAGCAAATAAATATTTGAAATTTTAATACATTCGACAATAATAAAATATAGAAAATTGTGAATAGAGCTGATAATAAACAAAGGGAAAATACAGTGTTATTAGCAACAAAGAGCGTTTCAGATAAAATCTTTACTCAAAAGAATCTTGTTGAAAATGTTTAAACTGAATTTTATAATGGGATCCAACACTCTGTATTGTCCCCTGAAGAACACGTGTTTTCTTTCTAAACTAAGACCGTATTATTTGGCTATATTGTAAACTAATAAAATAAGAAATTCTTTGTACCACTCAAGTACCCAAGATCATAAAATAAAGCCTATAATGACTTTCTTATGCTAGCTGCAAAAATTTGTTTTAAATGTGTTTTTCACGGTTCAAAATTAATAAAATAAAATATTTTATTTTCTAAAGTAAATTTTTGAAAACTAAAATATTTAAGTTATAAAAGAGAAAGTTTTGTAACTGGAATAAAATGAAATACATTTTTTTTTTCCTCAGAGAGTCCAACGAAAATAAATACGTTAAGATGATTATACAAATAATTCTTTGTTCTCTTTTCCTCGTTAAACTATAAAGTTTACAGATCGTATTTCGATATCTAGCTACACTAGCCGAAAATATTCACACGGTTCCAACTGCCGAGTAGACATAAATATAAGATAAATTATTTATTTATTAGTTTGTTGACGCGAGTAAGACGATATATATATATATATATATATATATATATATATATATATATATATATATATATATATATATATATATATGAACATAATTTATAGTTATTTAATATTTTTCTTTTATTATTATATCATTGGGTTAGCTTTAATAATTTTTATGATGAATAAACATATTATTCAGAATCTTAAGTCATCGAAATAAGATACTTCCTGCGATAAGACTGCAGTAACTTTTAAATAATTTTATAACTGTTTAAATAAAGATATAAATATATGTACACATTTACTTATATTGAATTTCGTTTATTATTATAATAAACCGAGAAGGAGGAAACAAAATCCTTTATATGTTAATTAAATTTTCAAAAATAATTAAATTTTCTTTTTTTTTCTTTTTATATTTATTCGAAATCTGTATTTCAGAAATTTTCTCAACAGGTCTGTTTGTGGACGCCGAAAACGATAAAACAGAGATTCCCGGTATTTAACGCGCAATAGTTATCTTGCTGCAAAATCAGACTCCCTTTTATTGTCTTAAATTTTTAAGATCTTTTATATTGTTCTTTGGGAAATATGGGAATATATGTATATGTCTATGTATGACTAAAATATTAGTACAAATAATTTTTGATCAGCCTCAATCGCATGCACAATTTAAACAAAATGATAATATATATATATATATATATATATATTGAGACAAATCGCTTTTTGTCTTCGCGATTTTTACCAGCAGCCACCAGAATCCGCAGGTTGAACCCTGGCTTAGGCTGGCCTCTAACAAAATTTTATTTTACTTGGACAGAGCAGTGGGCTGGGGTTCTTGCAAAGCAAAGACCCGCACTTATTCAAACTCGGCAACGTATATTAAAAACTTATTAACCTACCTCACGGCTTATAACTTATAAATAAATTTCTTATTGATGATTGACTCGTCAATTATGACTTAGTTAGTAATATTTTATTATTCTTACTGAGAATCTTACCAGTAAATTAGGACTTAGTTAGGATGAACAGTGATAGATAGAATTAAGGAATTGATCAGAAAAATGTGCAAGTTTATTGCCAATTATAATAAATTTCAAGTACTTACAATAACGCTTCCGTAAATAACAATATCAGGAATATCCTGGAATACGCTGTATATACAATGACCCTTCACGTGGGATAACGCAATTATAACACTGAATTTATTATTTAATCTTAACAATTCTTTAGTACTGCAAGTATATTGCCGGTAACGTACAGTAATACTAATTGTATTTAAACTCGATTTATAATAATCAATAAGAAATAATGAAATAATATTATCAGTAAAATTGACAGAGTATTAGTAGAAGATATCGTAGCTTAATTAATACAGAATACTTATTGCAATTTGATAGTAATAGAAAAACACGTCTAGACGCTAATTGATCCAGGATCGAAGTCATTGACCGATAATTGAGGGCCTGGGACTCGCCTCTGAACTCTGGCCCCACTTCACCCTTACGGACATGCGTCGACGTGAAAATAAGTCATGTGACCATGGCACTATGACGTACGAAATTCAGATGGCAACGAGACGGAGAAAAACGGGAACCGCAAGGCTGAGGATGACGAAGACAATTCACATTGTCTCAATCCCCCCCACCAAGCCAAGGTTACCCTTTTGGCTTTCCGTCTGGGTTGTCCGACTGTATTAAAAGAAGATTCTTAAGAATTAAAGAAACAATTTCAAAAAAAATTATTTAAAATATTGCGATCAAATCGCTTGAAAGTTGCAAGCTAATTGCAGCAGTAAAAAATTTTTAGATTGCGAGTGTATTGCCAGTAAAATTAAAAAAAAAAATTTTGCAATTGTGAGTTACTCGCTAGTGATGCATATAAATAGCTAGTTAAATCGATCGCAAGCCGCTGGGGATAACTAAGGCAACTCTCAAACAAGTCCAGCCCCCAACTTCAGGCCCACCTCGATCCTGGGACCTCGACCTGGATCCATGAAGTATTTACAACTTATAAACTAGAAAAAAAAATATAAAAATAGATTTTAAATATTTACACTTAATACTAAGTAACAAAATATATTCATAAAGAAATAAATTTTTTTTTTTTTTTTTTGACAGCTTCTGGGCTGTAAAGAAATAATGAATAATGATGTCTACCAACTGCTACAAGATTCTACGCTGTAATTGAAAATTATTACAATTGGCAAAAATAATCAAAGTGGATTAATGAGATGAGTATGTGAAATGTATGTGTTTATTTTCTGGAACCTCGACGAGCCTGATGGACTTCTTGAGATCCTTACGGGTGCTTATGCGTGTTTTGGAGTCGGAGGACGAGAACGAACACGTAATCCTGCTTTAGCTCGTAGTTCGTCAGTTACAGGTCCACAGCACAATTCGGCGACGTGTCCGATTCTAGCACAACGACCACAGGTCAAGGCGTTCGATGCAGTAATTTGTGATGTTGGAACTAAATTAACTTGCGGAACTTTTTCTGGTATGGCATTTATCAGAATTTGATCCAGTCTTCCCAAAGCTACCTTCATGACAGATTCAAAACTACTTAATAAAGTCGAGAATTCAATTTTATGTACTTGATCTGCCTCCGAAGTACCGCCAATTAAGTGTAATTGACTACGAAGTTTCTGTATGCTGGTGATTCCCCCTTGAATTTGATGTTCTAAATCTGGACTGCAAGCTGGAGACTGCGCCGATGTTTGCGTTGCCTGACAACCGACTCTAGTGTCCGTGAACTGAGTCCCAACGTTGACAGTTTGAAGTTTCTCAGCAAATCCCTTTGAGCTTGGCAGTTGGATTTTTGCTATCATCTGCTGGCTTTGTTGAACTTGCTCACTCAGCCGATGAAGTTGAGCCGTAAGCTTGGTGATCAAGATGAGTTCTTGTGCAGTTGTGGGAGTTTTCAATGGCTCCAACTGTGATTTGAGCTCTCCAATACCGATCTGAAGACCATCTAATCTGTCATCAACGCGTTGCATCCATTGAGTGTCAAGTCGTGCTAATACAGTCGGTGTTGACATTGCTGAAGAGCGTTGGCTCGTAATACGGTCAATGCGAGCATGAAGCTTGCTGAACTCGTCTTTCATGAATTTCGTTAGTGTTTCCAACATTACTGACGTCGGCGAGATATTTGCACTTTGTTGATGTAGTGCAGATGATGAACAATTAAATTCCAAATCCATGGTAGTTTGCCACAGCGGTGATGAAAAATGGGATCCCGTAAACCAATTCGGTGACGATGTTGTTGCAGCCATTATTGGTATAGTTGGTGACGAAGTTGGTGGTACAGCCTCAGCAGTAGATGATAACTCAGGTGTGAACGTCGTAACAATGTTTGGTGTAAGTGATAATGAATTGGGTGATGAAATGACTGGATGAGTTGATAGTATCTCAGTATCAGATACCTCACTCTCTGATTCATGATACTGAGTTTCAGTATCTGATCCCAAGTCTCCAAATATTTTTACTTTCATGATGTTTGATAATCTGAAATATATCGAAAGTAATCAGTTACGTCTTCGAGACCGTCTAGGAATTTTTAAGTCATTGTAATAATATGTGCCAATATCGTTACCGGCATCATCTTGTAATTCTACTACTAGAGGACTTAAAATTTTAGAGACAATAGCAGGTCCTGAATATTTTGGTGCTAATTTAGCACTATAGCCATCAACTTTTTTTACTTAATTTTTTATTTAGATAATAAACTGAGTCACCGATTTTTAAATCGATGGGAATATCGGAAAATTTTTGTTCGTGTTGTTTACGCGTACGTTCCCGAGCTTTCAACATATTTTGCTCAACAAAATGTCTCAGTTCAACTACACGATCCATTCGGGCTTGCCAAACGGTAACGTCAGATACATCTAGATTTTCGAGAGGATCAGTGTCGTTAATCAGTCGTGCGTCACGTCCATGATTTAAATAAAATGGAGATACACCCAAGGCAGTGTGTACTGAGGTATTATACGCGAATTTTAAATCGTCAAGATGTTCATCCCAATCTTTTTGATTTTTACTCGTAAACGCGACAATCATGGGTTTAATTGTACGATTACAGCGTTCAACGGGATTTGCACAGGGGTGACCGATAGGGGTTGGTGTGAATTTTATATTAAATTGACTAATTAGATTAATTATGTCTTTGTTTATGAATTCTTTGCCATTATCAGAGATAATTTGACAAGGAGGACCCCAATGATTAAAGACAGCCGTCAGGTGATGTTTTATAATTTTACCCGATTGTTGTTTCAAAGGAAAAATTTCGAGATAGCGAGTGTACAAATCTTCGATAACGAGAGCATATTGGTTCCCCATAGTTGAACGAGTATATGGGCCGATGGTGTCAATCGAGATAATGGACCAAGGTTGGGTTGGTGGTCTCGTGCCGATATATCCTTGCGGTTTTGTCTGGTCACTTTTGGTCATTATACAAGTCTCACAGGCTGAAACGTAAGATGAAACATCTTTAAACATTCCTGGCCAATAAAAATTATCTCGTATCCGTTGATAAGTTTTGTCAATTCCAAGATGACCCGAATGAGCCTCACAGTGTGCTTTCTCGATAGCTGGACGAATTTCAGACTCAGTTAGAACGATTTTCCAAGGATTTAATTCACCAAGTATTTCCTTGACAGCTAATGGACGATAAAAATACAATTTTTCATTCTCGTATTTCCACTCACGATAATTCTCAGGATATTTTTGGACTACGCGGACTTTTTCGTCATACCAAGCGGAATTTTGCGCAATTACACACAGCTATGAAGGATTGGAATCTGGAACAAATAAGTTAGCAGTCTCTGGTTCTTCATATCGACGCGAAAGTGCATCTGGAGCTTCATTTTGTGTACCTCGATAATGAACAACCTCGATATCATAAGCAGAAATGTCAATAGCCCACCTGGCCAATCTACCTGCCGGATCTTTTAACGAATGAAGCCATTTCAATGCGGAATGATCAGTGTATACAGTGACTGACAAACCTTCGATGTAGCCTCGTAATTTCCGTAAGGACCAAACAACAGCAAGGCACTCCTTCTCAGTTGTTGTGTAGTTCATTTCTGCTTTATTTAATGGTCGACTTAAACAGATAATTAAATTTTCTCGATCATGTTCTGAGTCATACTGAGTTAAGACAGAACCTAACCCAGTGTTGCTGGCATCAGTGTATAAGCGATAAGGCAAGTCTGAACGTGGTAGTGATAATGTTGCAGCTTTTAACAGAGCTTCTTTCGTTTCCACAAAAGCTTTTTCTTCAACATCTGTCCATTCCCATGGGACTCGAGTACTGGTCAATTTGTTCAAGGGGCCTTGAACTTGCGCAACATTTTTAAGATGTTTATGGTACCAGTTAACTAATCCATTAAATCTTCGCAGTTCCTTACGGTTGGTAGGTCGTTTGTAGTCCGCAATTGGTTCCAATCGAGCTGGGTCGGGTTTCAGACCCTCTTCATTAATTATAAAGCCCAGAAAATGAACTTCAGAGCATCCGAAATGACTTTTTTCTTCATTCATCTTTATTCCCGCCTTGCGGAATCCTTCAAAAACGGCTCGAAGAAGAATTTTGTGTTCTTTCAAGTCATCACTGATAATGATCCAATCGTCGAGGTAAGCGAAAATTTTATTTTCAGCTGGAATATGAGAAAATTGTGTTTTTAACGACTCGATAATTCCTCGACGTACTGTGTCGGAAACTTCTTGATAAGTACTGGGTGCATTTGTCAGGCCAAATGGCATACGGATCCATTCAAATAAACCTCGTCCATCCACACAAAATGCTGTATATTGTCGGCTATTTGGTTCAACTAGAACGTGATGAAAAGCATCACTGACATCAAGTACTGAAATTACTTTAGCACCTTGAAGACTTGATAAAATGCGATGCATAATCGGTAACGGATAAGCAGATTTTTTCGTTACTCTGTTAAGTGGTCGGTAATCAATACACATACGCCAAGTATTATTTTTCTTTGGTACCATTACCGGTGAACTTGCCCAAGCACTATTCGAAGGTTGAATATAACCCTTCGCGAGCAATTCATCTACTCTGTCATGCATTGCTTTCATTACTGGTGGACTTCTACGATAAGGCTTGGTACGTACTGGAGTCTCAGCCGTTAATTCAATACGATGTTGTACGACGTGTGTTAAACCCAACTGGACTTGTTTATTCTTCTCAAATTCTCTGGCTAAAAAATTTTCGAGATCAACACGTTCAGCTGACGACAGTACATTTAATGATGCTTGATTAGTAAATCCGGATCGAGAGAAAAATGAATGAATGACATTACTGATATTTAATTTCCAAGTACTCTCCTTGGAATTTACTTGGATATCTGCTAGTTGCCAGAAATCAAGGCCAAGGATTACTGGAGTAGACAATTCAGATAAAACACTTAACCAAGTGATGATATCGTGACCGTCAAGTTGAATTTTAAATGGGGCTCCACCACGTGTTTGCGTGGACTTGGAGTTAGCCATAGTTACTCCGTGAGTACTAGTGGGATCAGGTGTGAGGTCTTGCAATTGATATTCTTTGATTTGTTCATAAGCAATCTCAGAAATATAACTGCGCTCACTCCCACTGTCTAGTAATGCTTCAAGTTCGTATTTACCGATAGAAATATTAGCAATCATGCGGCTTACTGTTGAAGGAGCTTTGAGACTGGCTGAAGAAGTCATACGGCTGAATCGATTATCATTACTGAGCATTGGCAGTAATGTACTTTGTTTATTATCCGAGTTCATTTGTATAGTAAATTTTGGAGCATAGGCAAGTTCTTCACTCGAATCGGAGCGATACTCATCAATCTCTGAGTCATATAAAGGACTAGTATCCTCCCTTAGATCACAGAGAGGGACATCATATGTCTCCAAGTGATTATCAGGCTTGATGACGGTAGATTGTTGCCGTTCTTCAATTTCACAGTCCAGTAATGAATTTTTTATCGGAGAATTTGATTGACTTTTATGGATTTTATTTTTAAAATTACATGTCGAAGTTATAGATTTTCTAAGTTTTGATTTTAAAGTTTTTATAGAGTTTTTAACTTTTGGCTTCTTAATATTTTTAATTTGCTGTGAAGCTTCCGAACTTGTCTCCCAATTGGACTCTGCATCCGCCAACTTATCAGTAATTTGATCGAGAGGAGATGTGAAATCAATTAAATCGACGTCGAGATTTTCTGAAACGTTACTGACCATTTTTGGAGCATCAGCAGCAATAGGATAATTCAAAAAGAATTTTCCACGACTAATAACGAATTCAGGAGCCTCAGGATTTAACGTAAATGAGTCAAGTTTATCGTCATTATTTACAATGGAATTAATCGAATTGTTAGTTGATACAGAAGCCCTGGTAACGTGATTAGTGTCTACCAGGGCGCTTACGCGTTTTTTGGACTCGGAGGACGTGAACGAAGGGGCAATCCTGCCTTGATACGCAACTCATCAGTTACGGGTCCACAACAAACCTCGGCAACGTGACCAATTCTCCCACAACGACCGCAAACAGGAGCTTTAGTTGCATTATTTTGTGATACTAGAGTTGAATTGACAGGGGTGACTTTTACCGGTGATGTTTTTACAGTAGTTTGATCTAATTTTTCTAAGATAGTTTTCATCATAGACTCAAAATTATTTAATAAAGTTGAAGACTCAAAATTTGAATTTTTAATTTGTGAATCGAGATTCTGTGAATTTTGAAAATTGTTAAAATTTTTATTTCTTTTAAAATTATTATCTCTATTGAAATTATTACTTCTATTAAAATTATTATTTCTATTAAAATTATTACTAGGAAAATTATTATTTGGTGAAGTAGGCGACGGCAATGTCTCCATACTGTTCAATTGATCGATTTCCGGAACTTTAATAGAATTTAGTTGACTACGAGTCTTGATTCTACTATTACTTTCTTTATGAATTTTGAAGTGAGGGTTCAGTGCATCAGCCGTTGGCTGCCAAGCACTGACCCGCGTATATAATTCGGCATACGTCATAATTGTCGCATCTGAGAACTTTTGTAAAAAATGAGAATTAAATCGTGAAGTTATAATTCTAATTTGTTTTGTTTGCGGTAACGAATCCTCTAGTTTCGCGAATGCACCTTGCATACGGTTAATAAATGCAACTCCTGTCTCGTCATTGCGTTGTTTGGCCGAGTAAATCTCCTGCAACACTGCCTCGTCTGTTTGTTGAACCTGCCAAATTTTAAAATATTCCTTAAATGTAACCCAGCTGTGAAACAAGCCCTCGTTCTGGTAATACCACTCGAGTACGTCGCCGTTGAGTGTATTAGTTACAACTGCGTGAAAATTGTCGAAAGAAATTTCATTGCTGACCATCCGCTGCTCAATTAATTTTAAATATTTCTTTGTGTCGATTGGAGAAGATCGATCACGAGACGGAAACGAGATACTCCAGGATTTAACAAGACGAGTAAGATCGTACAACCGCAAAGAATTAGACCCACTCATGTTCGAGTTTCCCGCTGGAACTGTATAGGTATTATACCAGACTGACGACTGTGCATGTGGATATGTATGTGCCAATGAGGCTTGTGAGTGTGTATTTGTATGTGCAGGTACATTATTACTGCTAGGTGGATGTGTGTATGTATACGAGAGTGTCGGCTGAGTATTCATGTGCAATGGTAACGTGTGAATTGGTGGTGGGACCGTAGTGTGCGCGTACGGTTCACGCGCAGGTAAGCCAGGCATGGCGAACTGCTGCCCGCTCGCTTGCGTTGCCGGAATGGGTGCATGTGGATGTGAGATGATTTGGCTAGAGAGGGGATTCGCTGCTTGTGACGTCACAGTGGCAACAGGGAATAACTCTCTCGGCATCCACATGCTTGACGCGTCTGGCCGAAAATTTGAAGGTGGTAATTGGGCACCTGGTGGTCGCAAAACCGTACTTGATATACGAAGCAAATGTTGACGTTCGGCCCGTAAAGCTTCGATTTCCGTCTGTAAGCCCGAAACTACGTTTTGCAATACGGCGACGGAGGTCGTATTTTGAGACTCTGAGATTGGTACAACCCCACTAACATTGTGAGGATGAACACTCACGTTACCGCCCGAACGGGTAGTAGAAATATTATTATTATGATTTACAACTTGACTTTGGGTGCATAGAGTACTGTTGTGTACGTCATCGTTATTCGTAAGATCCACAAGATCTTCTATTGCGCTCATGCTTGCGATTACCGCGCTCGACGTAGTAGGGAAATGTAAAAGATTGTCGGAATTGCTAGCCGAAGTGACGGAAAGAAATGATTGCGGGATCGGCGTTCTCGATAACGGCATTTTGGCAGAAAAATTGTCTTAGTAATTTCTTTACAAAATAATAAATGACAAAAGTTTAATTATTGATAATTTTACTTAATCCGAGCTGATAATAATCTTGTCAGATTATAAATGGATTTATTTACTCAAGACTTGTTACAATTAAATCTTTTCTAAGCTGTAAAGATTATTTATTTATAATTTAATAATTTATTTAAGTTATTGAAATTCTTGATGACGAATAGTTAATGATTTATTTTGGTTATTAAAATTTTCAATGACAAATAAAATTTTTGTTTATTACTGCAAAGATTCTTTTGATAATTTATTTAAGTACTTAGTTAAACTGAGAACAATATTTTTTTTTTTTTGAGCAAAAGATGTTTGATTTTAGACCGGAAACGAATATACTAATCTTTTGTGTTGTAAAGAAAGTAATAAATTTCTTCACTACACTTAGAAAATATTCGAACGAAAGTTTTATTTTAATATTTTAAGTATTTATTTTTATTATTTACTTTGGGTTGTCTTTGTACGTAAGTAAAAGATCGTAAACTGTAAAGAAAATAAATACTAGCGTCTCGGATTACGACGCGTGTAGCTAATATACGCTCAAGGTTAAAATATAACAAAATACTTTTGGGAACGAGACCGGCACACAATATTACAATGACAAGTTTTATTTTATTTTATATAACTAATAGAAAAAAAAATAAAAAAATAAAAAATTCGGAAATAATTAAAGATTTTAAATAAAATAATTAAATATTAAAAATGTGAGATGCTGATAATGAATTATGGATTGATAAATGTAACAGGATACAAATTTTTAATACTGGTAAGAAAAATTTTTAAGAATTATTACTGGAAATTTTTATAAAACTTTTTTTTTTTTTTTTTTACTGTAAAGCCATGAGGAAAACCAATAAAATTTTTCGTTGCCCGTTTAAACTACTGCAAAGTCCCTGTTCGAGCGCCAGTTGAGACAAATCGCTTTTTGTCTTCGCGATTTTTACCAGCAGCCACCAGAATCCGCAGGTTGAACCCTGGCTTAGGCTGGCCTCTAACAAAATTTTATTTTACTTGGACAGAGCAGTGGGCTGGGGTTCTTGCAAAGCAAAGACCCGCACTTATTCTTACTGAGAATCTTACCAGTAAATTAGGACTTAGTTAGGATGAACAGTGATAGATAGAATTAAGGAATTGATCAGAAAAATGTGCAAGTTTATTGCCAATTATAATAAATTTCAAGTACTTACAATAACGCTTCCGTAAATAACAATATCAGGAATATCCTGGAATACGCTGTATATACAATGACCCTTCACGTGGGATAACGCAATTATAACACTGAATTTATTATTTAATCTTAACAATTCTTTAGTACTGCAAGTATATTGCCGGTAACGTACAGTAATACTAATTGTATTTAAACTCGATTTATAATAATCAATAAGAAATAATGAAATAATATTATCAGTAAAATTGACAGAGTATTAGTAGAAGATATCGTAGCTTAATTAATACAGAATACTTATTGCAATTTGATAGTAATAGAAAAACACGTCTAGACGCTAATTGATCCAGGATCGAAGTCATTGACCGATAATTGAGGGCCTGGGACTCGCCTCTGAACTCTGGCCCCACTTCACCCTTACGGACATGCGTCGACGTGAAAATAAGTCATGTGACCATGGCACTATGACGTACGAAATTCAGATGGCAACGAGACGGAGAAAAACGGGAACCGCAAGGCTGAGGATGACGAAGACAATTCACATTGTCTCAATATATATATATATATATATATATATATATATATATATATATATATATATATATATGTAAAAATAACAGTTGTGTTGAAACTTTGAAAGTTTTTCGTATATTTTAATAGGATTTTTCTATGGATATTTTTCTTCCACTATGTTCCTATGATGGAATATAATTGATTCCTCACTTTTTAGGAAATAAATTTAATAAAAATCTGTAGTAGAATAAAAACACCATAGAACAATACTTTTTCTATATTTAAACGGCTCAATAAAATTTAGAGATATTTTATTTATTTTCTTTGTTTTATATATATACTGGTGTCAAGTAACTCAAGAAATTATTTCCGGTGATAATAAAAGTATCAAAGTTTTAAGTAAATATATGCGTTCTTATTATTGTAACTTAAATTTCTTCTTAAAAGAAAAGAAGGATGTTATAATAACATACAAATTTGTAATAGAATAATAAAGATAAATCTATAAAAATGAAAACATCAATTTTTAGTGAACGATCTTTTGGATCGATAAAATAATAAACTCTACCGCGATTTTTGTATCGATTAAAAATAAAATTCCTTTATTTTTCTTAAAGAAAATAGAGATAAAACTCTTTAAAGGAATTTATGTTTAATTTTAAGTATTTTTTTAAAAAATTTTAATTTTTAAAAATTCTCTTTTTTTTTTTTTTTTTTTTATAGACAAAATTTTAACGATTTAAAATTATACTGTTTATACGACTCTATTTTAGATGCAACCCAAAAGAAAATACTCTAACGACCAAATCCCACCGCTGCCACCAGAAAGTTCAATGTTATGTCCGACAATTATTTAATTTAATATTTGGTTGCGTGGATTAGGCGTTCGGACTAACCAATGCAATTTTCTGGTGGCAGCGGTGGGATTCGGTCGTTAGAGTATTTTCTTTTGGGTTGCATCTAAAATAGAGTCGTATAAACAGTATAATTTTAAATCGTTAAAATTTTGTCTATAAAAAAAAAAAAAAGAGAATTTTTTTTATCTATAATACAATGAATAGTTAACTATCTTGACAAGATAAATATATTAATCTCTTTGAATAGAAGTATTGGTAGTGCAGTAAGTTTTTGGTTATATTAAGCATTTGCTATTTTGATAAAATATGTTTCATTACAGAGTTGGAGCTATCACTAGCAACAGTGGTTGTAAATCCTCGGAATCAGAAAAACTCATGTTTTAGAGCCAACCAAAAAGTAAAGGTAGTAGCAGGAAAACCCTTGTTCCTAGTGATAGGCCCATATATTACGACCAATATTTACAATATATAAGAATCTATATAAGTTAGAGTAAAATAACATTTATACATAGCATAAGAATAATCTCACAACCAATAACTCAAGCACTTTCATTTTTGGTCGTCACTATTAAAGAAATTATTTTTGAGTACCCATGATGGACTGAGTGAATTCCTTCTAAACTAATTCCTTTACTTTATCTTTCAATCTACGGACATTTCAGATCTCCTCTTCCTCAACAGAATGCCTTTCTACGTGGTTCTAAATGAGCACAAACCTGGAGTATACCATACTTGGAAGGATTGTCGTGATCAAATCCTCGCGTATTCAGATCCAGTCTTCAAACAAATTTCATCTATAAAAGAGTTTCAAAAGTATTTACAACATTGGCAATCGACCCTCAACTCGATAAACCATCAATTCGAAAGAAATGCTGAAGGTCGAATTACTATCTTCACAGATGGATCGTGCTTTCGGAATGGAACTTCAGAATCAGCAACAGGATTGGGCATTTATTTTGGACCAAATCATCCCCAGAATTTGTCTAGTCCATGCTTCAACCGTAATACCAACAACGGTGCAGAATTAGAAGCAATTCTACAAGCTTTAAAAATTATAAAAAAATTCAATTTAACAAAAATAGATCTATTCACTGATTCTGAGTAATTATGCAACAGCCTCACGATTTGGTATGAAACTTGGAAGAAGCGAGACTGGATCACCTCAACAGGTAAGCCAGTTTCTTACAAAGAAGAGCTTAGATACATCAAAACTCAAATGGAGGCCCGAGACATTGAAATCTATCATGATCCCGGTCATGAGGGAATATACGGCAACGAACAAGCCGACCAACTAGCCAAAAGCGGAGCTAAATTAGTCGAACTATTAAAATCAAGACCATTGACCTGAGAGGAATCCGGTATTTTACACATCAACCGGCATTATCAAACTCACTAAAAAGAGAGGACGAAGTCAATCTGCGGGTAATTACAATCCTTATGCCATCAAAGGAAGACCTCAGAGGATTTCAGGGCAACACTCAAAGAAGTAACAAGCCGTACCGGGTCCTGGTGAAGAGAGACGAATAATTAATATAATTAGGAAATAATATGTAGCCATAGTTAGAATTAAATACTTAAGTATAATACTTTGTAATTCCACTAGGAGTAGTATCTCCATTTTTCGGTTAAGGAACTTAGAGGAATTATTAAGTAACCGTAGATAAAAAAAAAATATATTGTTATATTATAAACAGAAATTAACATTATAAAGAAATATATTTTATAATAAAAATTTTCTTTCTAGGAGTATCATCTCCATTTTCCAATTAAGGAAACTTAGAGGAATTATAGGTTAGTCCAAGTAGATTTAGAAAAGAGGTTCGTTATAAAGAAATTTTTATATTATAACTGGGACCGCTTTTCCCTTTACACATTATACATTCTTTCTATAGGATCAGGGAAAAGTCTGGGTCTCCGTTATCCTAGAAGGGTGATGAGAGGCTCAAACTTTTTCCATGTTAAAAGGGGAGAGGGAATCTCGGAAAGAAAATGAAAAAAAAAAAAAAAATCAATAAACACAAAATAAAAACAAAAAAAGGTATGAATAAAAATGGATTTCTTTAAAAGAGTAGCATCTCTATTCTCTATTAAGAAAAATAGGAGAATCTTATAAAGAAAAGAAAAAAAAAAAAAAATTATTTTATCTATAATATAATGAATAGTTATCTATCTTGACAAGATAAATATATTAATCTCTTTGAAGAGAAGTATTGATAGTGCAGTAAGTTTTCGGTTATATTAAGCATTTGCTAATTTGATAAAATATGTTTTATTATTCTTATGCTATGTATAAATGTTATTTTACTCTAACTTATATAGATTCTTATATATTGTAAATATTGGTCGTAATATGTGGGCCTATCACTAGGAACAAGGGTTTTCCTGCTACTACCTTTACTTTTTGGTTGGCTCTAAAACATGAGTTCTTCTGATTCCGAGGATTTACAACCACTGTTGCTAGTGGTAGCTCCAACTCTGTAATGAAACATATTTTATCAAAATAGCAAATGCTTAATATAACCAAAAACTTACTGCACTACCAATACTTCTATTCAAAGAGATTGTAAAATGAGCGAATAAACTAATTGGATCTGGTTTAGGCGTTTTTTCTAAATCTACTTGGACTAACCTTTAATTCCTCTAAGTTTCCTTAATTGGAAAATGGAGATGATACTCCTAGAAGGAAAATTTTTATTATAAAATATTGTTCTTTATAATGTTAATTTCTGTTTTTAATATAACAATATATTTTTTTTTTTATCTACGGTTACTTAATAATTCCTCTAAGTTTCCTTAACCGGAAAATGGAAATACTTCCCCTAGTGGAATTACAAAGTATTATACTTAAGTATTTAATTCTAACTATGGCTACATATTATTTCCTAATTATATTAATTATTCGTCTCTCTTCACCAGGACCCGGTACGGCTTGTTACTTCTTTGAGTGTTGCCCTGAAATCCTCTGAGGTCTTCCTTTGATGGCATAAGGATTGTAATTACCCGCAGATTGACTTCGTCCTCTCTTTTTAGTAAGTTTGACAATGCCGGTTAGTATGTAAAATACCGGATTCCTCTCAGGTCAATGGTCTTGATACTTTCATTGGCGTCGAGTATTTCGATGATCGTATAATATGAAAAGTGAGGCCCGGATACTATCAATGTATTGATGTTCGTACGCAAGGTTCTATAGAAGCTCCCTATGCGTTTATGGGGCTTCACCACACTTAAAGTCTTGAGGTTTACGCTTTCCTGATCAGGTATGGTGACCTGATCGAGTCTAGTTTCATAGATGGTGAGGTGTTCGAAGTTGGTTGCCATTGATACAAAGTTATTTACCAGGTCGTTCCGGTTATTACCCAGGGATACTTCAAGGATCTTCAATTCTTTGTTCTTAGTGATCCTGTCTGAATATTGCCATCATTTATCATCCTGATAGTTTTCCCAACGGAAGTTTAGTGTCTTAATTTTTGTACTGCCAATCGCGTTGATGAATGGAAGCATGTCAATGTATTCCTGTCACGTTTTGGATAGTCAATGCGTTGAGTGTTTTGTTGTCGGTGAAATACTTGATAAGGTGCTCATGATTCAAGAAATAACAACCTCTTAATGTGAGTTGTTGTAGTTTTTCACCCACTTCTTTCAAAAATGATCCTGTGAAGAATGTATTGTCACTCACTCCAAATTCGGTTAAGTCGGGTAATTCTTTAAGTAGCACGCTTAACTCTTTATCCACAGGTCCCTGAGACCTTCCAATGGCAAGATACCTTAAGATTCTAAATCTTTGCAACTCTTGTATTAACCTACTGGAGACGATTGCCCCTGATATGTCCAAGCTGGTTAAAAGCTCGGAAACTCTATATTTGAGGAAGTTAGCGATCACTCCCGGCGATGCTAGTTGGTTTTCCGGCAAGCTAATACTGAACTGACGGAGACTTGACAGTTGTGTTTTAATCATTCCCGATAAAATTTCATCCGTTTCTCTTGCACCGGTAGTATTACGTAATCTGTCGATGTTGTTGACATTAAAATCTATCACGTTCCCGGTCATAAGGGAATCTATAGCAACGAACAAGCCGATCAACTAGCCAAAAGCGGAGCTAAATTAGTCGAACTATTAAAATCAAGATCAAAAGCGGAGTTCAACATTCGGCTACCAACTACAAGCTCCAAAAAATAGAATCGTCATTTCTGAGCTTGGGGGGGGGGGATGTTATGTCCGACCTCGTAAACTCTTTTTTTCAGTTACTAATGTTAAACACCCCTAAGGAATAGATATTCCATTTTCTCTTGAGAAAAACAAAGATGGGTTCAATTGAGCGTAAGACGTTCTACTAGATTTCTTTCATTTTGTCTTTCATTCTCTTATTCTTCGTTCCCCACTAACTGTCAACTACAATCGTTCTAATGCGCACAATTAGCATTGACTTAAATTGAGTTCCGTCAATGGGACATCTCGCACGATGAACTTCCTTAAAATTTCCCCTTCCCAAACTCGGACCCCATGGTTGCAGCGTTCAAAATTTTCAAGAGTAAATCACTCTACCGAGCACAGGCTTGCTTTCCGGTCATAGTTGAATTCAAAGTTTTCAACGAAAAGTCGCTAATAGGTACAGCAGTATCCTCTTTAAAAATTCGCGAATAATATTATCACAGAATAAAATTATCAACTCAAAACAAATATTTATATACACTATATAAATATCTCATAAGCAAAAGAAAATATTTTGAATAAAAAAAAAAGTTAAAGTTAAAGTAAAACCAAAAGGGAATAGTTATAACAGTGAGAAATATATTAAAATACATATAAATCTATATATCTATATATACACATCAGAGCATCAGTTAGCTCAAATAAAGCAATAATAAAAAATCGCATCGCGAATATAATAAATTAAAAAGAAAAAGAATAAAATTTACAATAGTGAATAGTGTTATTGGTTGTGAGTGCTTAGTTAAGTGCTAACTCACGTTTGTGAGCATTATTATATCCATACGATAAAATATATAAAATTCAAATTTATATCTAATCATTAAAGCTTTGTGTTATATTTCGAGTGTAATAATTAAATGATAAAAATAATAAAGATATTCCTTCAAAAAGTATCACCTCTATTTTCTTTTAAAGAAAATTAAAGGAATTTTTATAAGAAATTTAAAATCTGAGTTCGAAATAAAAAAGGACATATGTGACAAAAATTTTTGTGTCTTATTCATAAAAATAAGTTAAATAATAAGTCACCACCTCACCCTCATCCGAAAAATACCTGCGGCGAGAGCTAGCAGTCAACTCAAGGGTCTCCAATGCCGGAGCAGTCTCAAGGAAAAAGAAAGGAAAATATATATATATATATATATATATATATATATATATATATATATATCAGCGCAAAGGTAAGGCCTTCATAATTAACCTCTTTTCTTTCATTCTTCAACATTGACATATTTTCCAATCAGTCTCAAAATTTTAAGAGAAAATAAGGACGTGATAGAGCTAAAACCATAAGTATGAATTAGCGCAATTTACAGTCATCGACTAGTAAAGATAACTCTATTTTAATTAAACTAGCAATAAAGGAAGATCCGCATCGAAACGTATCCCTAAACAAATAAAATAAGGCTTGAATAAAATATTTGAGCCGAAAATTGCATTGGTTAGTCCGAACGCCTAATCCACACAACCAAATATTAAATTAAATAATAGTTGGACATAATATAAGTGTCATACTTAAAGTGAGTCATAAACACTGTCAATAAAACAAAATTGAATTTAGACACTTGAATTGAAATATTTAGAGTTTATAAGTGTTACACAGCAATAATATGAACTCAATCAGTTTTATAAATTCACTAATGAATACAGTAGTTTGTTTTCTATGGAATCTATTGAAAGTAGGAGAACCAATGCAATAGCAAAATTTCATTTAATAAGTTGTAAGATAAGAAATTTCATGAAAATTGAAGCTTATTTAAAGAGCTTTCAGATGAATTTTATAGGAAGTCAATAAGTTATAACATTCAAAGAATATCGAAGAAAGAATAAGTAAAAATATGAATCTTTGACATTTCGAAAATTTTGGAATGCGATAACTTCTAAACTAATCGACCGATAGAGCTCATTTTTTAACTCAATCAAGGTCGTCATCCACAGAATCCGTATATCAAGTTTCAACGCGATCGGTTAAAAATTGTGGTAATAATCAAAGTGACTACTTTCATAAAAGTAGTTTTATTATGTTTTGTAAATTTTTAAACCATTTGTTTATTAGAAAAAGTGGTAAAATCGATGAGCTGCATAGTGGAAATTAAAGGCAATCGAAGAAGTTTTCAGATAGAACAAATAAAAATGAGCTATCTCTTTTCATTTAAAAGTTACATCTGGTTGAATCGGTAAATAATTTTTTTTTTATAAAATTTTACAAAATTTCAATTAACCATAACTACTAAACTTATTGACACATTTGGCTAGACTTCAAACTCATCCAAGGAATTTGTCTATAGAATAAATATACTAAGTTTCATCAAGATCGGTGTAGAATTGTGGACGCTATCGTTGGAGAACAGCGTCCACAATTCTACAGCGATCTTAATGAAACTTAGTATATTTATTCTATAGACGATTACCGTGGATAAGTTCGAAGATGAGCGAATTCGGCCAATAAGCTTAGAAGTTATGGTTAATTAAAAATTTGTAAAATTTTTGAAAAAAAACTTTTTTAATGATTTAACTGGATGTAACTTTTAAACGGAAAGAGATAGCTAATTTTTGTTTGTTCTATCTGAAAGCTCGTTAGATTGCCGTCAATTTTCACTATGTAGCTCATTGATTTGACCACTTTCTCTAATAGATAAATGGCTTTAAAAACTAATTTTATGCAGGTTGTCACTTCGATTCTTACCACAGTTTTGAACCGATCGCTCTGAAACTTGGTATACGTATTCTCTGAGAGATTACCTTGATCGAGTTGAAAAATGGGCTCAATCGGTCGATTAGTTTAGATGTTATAGCATTCCAACATTTTCCAAATGTCAAAAATTTATATTTTTACATATTCTTTCTTTGATATTTTTTGAATGTTATAACTTATTGACTTTCTATAAAATTTATCTGAAAGCTCTTCAAATAAGCTTCAATTTTCATGCCTGTATGTGTGCCTAGACCAATGAAATTACTTATCTTACCACTCATTAAATGAAATTTTGCTATTGCATTGGTTCTCCTACTCCCAATAGATTCAATAGAAATCTAACAACTGTATTCATACTTAAAAATCTACACTGTAACCATGAATAAATTCATGAATCTGATTGAATGTATATTATTGCTCTGTAACACTCTCAAAATCCAAACATATTAATTTACGCGTGTATACTCAATTATGTTTTATTGACAGTTTATAATCACTATAGGATATAGCAATAACATGAATAATATTAATTATGATATTAATACGATGGTAATAATAATATATCTGTTTCACATATAACAATAATTGAGTATACATGCTTAAATAGAAATAATCAAATAATGAGAAATCTACTTCCATTTCAGCTGCCGAATGGCCTTTTTAATTTTTTAATTCAATTTGTAGGTTTTTTCGCTCATTCAAAACTTACCAAATTTTATTGTTTAAGACTGTCCTGTATATTTTTGGTTATGCAAAAATTATATTTTACTGAAATGACAATAATTGCATTATAAAAAAATACAAAAACTAATTGAAACTATTAGTTACATATTATCAGATCATGTTTAAAATTCTTGAGCGCCGTTTAAATATTCAAATTTTGGGCTGAAATTTTCAGCATAGTTATTATTTTACAAATATAAACTATTGCTGCCACGAGAAAGAAAAAATTTTGAAATAAAAAATCCGAATTTCAATCATTTTTGATATTTTCAAAATTCGGGAGCGACCTCTTGAAAATTATTAATCGAGCTGATTTTTGGAGAGGCTTCTTAAAACATTGTAAACCAACAAATTTCCATAAGAGACTCGAAAAAAAAAATAGTAGGTTTTTTTGGGCCACCCTAATATATATCCCTGGAAAAAAAATTGAGATCTATTCAGATCAAATTAGATCTGATGTTTCAGATCTGAACAGATCTGAATTTTGGCTAGATCTGTTTAGATCAAATTAGATCTACTCTGATCAAGGTAAATAAAAAACACTCTTAGATCTGCTCAGATGAAATTTGATCTAATTCGCTAGATCTAAATAGATCTGTTTTTTTATCTCTATCCTGATAAAAATTAATATGTCTGATTAAAAATATCTTAAATATATCACAATAATATAAAATATATAGGATTTAAGCCATTAAAATTGAAAGTAAACGTTTCATGGTCCATATGAGATCAGCTTTATCTTATCCTTTGAATGATACAATTGAAATTTAACTTACTAAAGATTCGTATTCAAGATCACTTTTCTCTAAACAATACAAATTAACATATAATTAAGAAGATACCAATTTTAATAAAAGAAAATATCCAATAGTTATTGATCTCGACAGTAATACAAAATGAGTATAAGTAATTTTATATTGTCATAAATTAGACTGATTTTTTGTTAAATAAAAAAGATTATAATCAATACGAAACATTTTGCATAAATATAAAGGATCATTTTTTTATAAACAATAATGAAATTAATCTCATTCTAAGATACATAAAGAATTTTTCCTTAAAGTGTTTTATACTCATTTACCCAATGAAAATAATCAAATTAAAAATTTCTCATAATTAAGTAACTGTTAAATACTCTACATAATATTAAAATAATAATATAAATGTTTTTTTAAATTATCTTTTAAGTGTTATGAATCACTCTTTTTTATGATAAACATTAAAGACTTTTCACAATTATCAAAATTTAGGTGAATGTCTCAAATTTCAGCTAGTTAATCTTATAATTATAATATAATGTGAAGAAATATTTCTTTATAATCTGTACAGATCTAATCTGATCAGAGCAGATCTGAACTTTTTTCCCGAGAAAAAGTTATATCAGCTCAGATCTGGTTCGATCTGTACAGATGCAATTAGATCTTTTGATATTTACTTCATAAATTGATCGTTTAATCAATGTTGATCTATTATGATCTAGGTTGATCTGACTTGATAAGATTTGATCAGGGTAGATCTGGACTATTTTTTCCCGAAGAAAAATGTCATATCTGATCAGATCTAGTTTGATCTGAACAGATCAACTCAGATCTACTCTGATCTGGGTTCAGTATGAATTATCAAATTTGATCTGAGCTAATCTAATTTGATCTAATTCGAACAGAACAGATCTAAATTTTTTTTCCCGGGATATAGATATAAATACATATATAAACTTTTAAACCAATGGTATTTTTGGAACCCACTCGATGAATTATGATAGATTATGGCAAAATTCTTTGAAAATTTCACCATGAGGACAAATACAATAGTTAGATTTCTATGAAATCTACTAAAAACACGCTTTTTTGAGTAATTATAGGTGGATCGAAGGGGGGGGGGGGGTTCGAAAATGTAGCCCTTTCATTTGGTATCAAAGAGACCCTTAAAGTGCTGATAGAAAATTCCGTGGGTCGCCTGCGTCTTGGTCCCCGGACAAAATATCCCCGACAAAATATTCCCGCGACAAAATATCCCCAGACAAATAATCCTTGGTCAAAATATCCTCGTGACAAAATATCTCCGACATTATAGCTCCGAATTAAGAATAAAAATAATAAAAAATAAATAATATTTTAAACACAACGGATACGAAAATTTACTACACTAACTTAGTAAACTTATTGACCGATTTGGCTCAACTTTGAACTCATCCAAGGTAATTGTCTAAATAATAGAGTAATTTTCACATGTTTCGTGTGTATCCAATTATAAAATATGTTAACCGATGCGCGTGAAATAGTACTGTAACCATTTTTCACATATTTTGTGTGTATTAAATTATAAAATATTTTAACCTATACGCTTAAAATAGTACTGTGCTTACACGTATTTCTAAATAGTCGCGAGGTAGTGCTGTAATATATTAAAAATTTTTTAGCGCCAAATTACAAAATTTTTGTAATTGAAAAAACTGATATACATTAATAAATGATATCAAATAAACCGATTTCTCAAGGAATGCAACAATATTTTGTCACAAAGATCTTTCTTCCGAGGACATTTTGATTAAGGATTTTTTGTGTGGGGATATTTTGTTGTGGGGATATTTTGTTGTGGGGATATTTTGTCCGGGGACCAAGACGCGTGTCAACAAGGGGTCGATTCACCATGCTTATCCGGCTATGCCCTTTAGAAATCTGTGATAAGAACAGACATCATTTGAAGTGTGGAGTACCTATTTCCATTAGAACTATTCATTAGATTGGAATAAAATCCAAAACTCAGCAAAAACGAAATTGTTTTTGTCTTTTTTTTTATTTTACTGAAATTGGAAGGCAAGTTAGAAATAACATACGCTTGTCTGTAACGATAGCAAATAAATTTCAAAGATAACCAAATGCTAAGAGTCTTCGACATATTCAGAATATAGAAATAAAAACAACGTCAAGCATAATTAATTTGACTTTTAAATGCTAAGAAACAAATCAAAATTTTTAGACTCAGTTATTTTTTGGCCTACTTGATTCTGTTGATAAACTTTTTTTTTTTTTTTACGTTAATTTCAATCGTTGACACTTCCAATGAAATTAAACACAGAGCCACTGTACTGTCAAGACACAATAGAAATATTGGATAACTGGATACATTTTTTAATTTATCGACGAGTCTGAAAGTTATTGATAGAATTTTATGCAAGGACTTTTGAAAAACAAAAAATGATCAATTAGATTTTCTCATAACACACTCTAAAATCTCTTGATGATGTATAAGGCAGTTTCTTAATTTTTTCTTAAATTTATTTATTGCTAAATCACTATTAGAAAATCTGAAAAATTGTAATAATTATCAAATTATCTTATTACCGTATTTCTTATCATATATTCACCTTGAAGATAGTAAAACATCTTTCTCTTTAATTAAAGTATCATTCAACAATTGAATATTGAACGATATATTATATAAGAAAATAACATTTAGTATATCGCTTGTCGCCATTTCAATGGAAGTAGTAATTGCGCTAGTTAACTGAAAAGCAAACGTCATTATATATTTGTTATTACTATCAATAATCCACGGATAAACTCCTGGATACGGTAAATTTCGGGTGTAATTTCTGTTCACAACTTCTAAAATATATATATTATAATAATCATATACAACAGGATTCATACACCACTGTATCACGCCCGATAAACAAATAAAAAACCATATCTGGGTGAATTTTATCATTTTTTGTTGAAAATTTATTATTCGTAGATTGTACTGATAACGCTCTGTAATTACTATTAGTTAATTAATCAGCATATGTTTATGATTTCCGATTTTTACCTTTTTCATTTTCATAGTATTCAAGACAAATGCTATGACAACGTTTCATTTTTAAAAGAATATCCTCAATGTCATTCATTTTCATAATTATAAAAATCCATTTGAAAAGTCCAATTGAATGAAATAGAACTGGATTCAAATGACCCGCGAAACTTGTCAAGTCATAGCTGTTAGAAATATCAATAGTTTCCGATATAACAAGCAGTGAGCTTAATGATAACAAAACTATGTTTAGAAAAATATTTATTATATTTTTACTAAAAGTCAAAGATGATTTTTTTTTCCAAAACTTAATGTGAGTTACAGCTCTGAAAATATTGTCTACAAATGTTTCAAAATCCATTGAAGTATTTTCTCAATTCATCGGTGAATCTAAAAAGTATAATAATTGTGAAATAAATGAGCAGTTTATAAATATTTATTCATTACTTATTAATACTACTAGGAATGATGATATGAAATTATAATTACTGATTATGTTGGTCAATGGTAAATGAAAAGAAGGTTCCGTATGTACTGTATATTTTTTTTTACCTCCACCGTACCTTTATTTGTAACCACCTAAATGGAGAAATAAAAAAAGTAACGTAAGTACTTGCACTACCAATTCCAAGTCTTATCTAACATATACTCTTGATATATGTACACTGGACAATTACGTCATGAGCCTTGGAGTTTCCATTTACACAAACAATTTGCGTGCCCTTGATACTTGTAAATTTTTTTTTCTTTAAAATTCGATGAAATTCACAATCAATTGAATTTATACATGTATGACGTTTGTCGGTTCGGTATATAAATAATTATTTTGATAAAATATTATACTCACGTATTATCAAAATATTAATAATGATTATTTATATTCTTTAATTATTTCTTACTTTTGAGGATCTTTAATTCATGTTTGGCATGATAAGGATTTAGATTGTTATCTTTCAAACATTGCAAGAAGACTGACCAAGTAAAGAGCCTTGAGAGGTCACCGACCTACAGAAGATATTCAATGACTTCGTATAAGTTTAAACTTTGATAGACATATTATTTGAATAAATTACAGGCAGTTCAATTGCTCGATTGAACGCGCTTATTATTTCATAGTAGAGCTTTTAAATTATTACCAAAAACAACTTTTACGCAACAAACTTTGTCTAGTGTAATGATACGGTAATTTATTAACAACTTCTGTCTAATATAATGATTTAGTCATTTATCGATACCGAGGAATACCATTTACTACAAAGTTTCTCGTAGTTAATAAAATAAGTATCGTTTGATTCATACGAATGGAATAATAAATGATCCAATGTTATGATAATACTTTGTGCTTTGTTATAAGAACACGAACATTCGATATCATTCAAATTATAAGCTACTGTCTAATATCGAGTCATCTCTAATACATAGGGAGTTTTAGTTACCTTTGAAAGAGCAAGTGTTTTTTTCTTTGCAAAATACGTTTTGGAAAAGCTGATTTTGGCCTGTTTTAAAAGTTTTTTTTTTTGGCATTTTTTATTAGCGTCAAGTCAATCATTGACTTTTTCCTTGAATTGCCAAAAGCTTGAAAATCATTCAAAAAAGTTCGTTTTCAACGATTTTTTTCCACACGTGTTAAAGTATATCTTTTTTTTTTATATAAAATATTTTTTTGTCATACTTGCCTAGAAAGTTCAAATTTCAAGCACTTGGTGGCGTCTGCAGAAGTGTTGATTTCCGGAGACCCTACTGTAACTGCTCTATTTTGCGGCCTAGGCCGCGAAATGCCCCTTCACTGTACTTTTCCGCGACAACCGGACGAAAATGAAAAGGACTGTAGAGAAAGAAATCATATTCAACTTTATCGATTGAAGATTTTGATTAGTTCTCCAATTGAATGACTATTGAGTGGTGGCGCTAATTTTCTCTCTGCTTGCAGTTTATTGCGAAGGAGACCTAATGTTATTAAAATAACGACACCATTTTGCTAATAACTAACACACGTTGCAGTCCAGTGATCAATGTGTCTTTTATTACAGTATTTAAAACATTCATTAAACAATAGAGAAATATTTTTCTATAAGTAATAGAAAGTAAAAAATGATGAATGAACCCTTAAGTAATCGCTTACGCATGTATAAATTACAAGTACACTCAGAGAATTTTACACTCAAAAATTGATGTAGAAATTACTACGTCATAG
The DNA here is from genome assembly GCA_964016945.1 of Microplitis deprimator. NCBI lineage: Eukaryota > Metazoa > Arthropoda > Insecta > Hymenoptera > Braconidae > Microplitis > Microplitis deprimator. The sequence continues at coordinate 12,235,698 of OZ024708.1, read as the reverse complement.
TAACATGAGGACAGTATGGAATTTATTAAACAAATTACCGATAACGTAAAAATTTTTAAAATACATAGAACAGAATTTACAAGCTGCATTGTAATTTTAACAAAGCCACAGATTAAATTTTATTCAAGTAAATTTGAATTTCTTAATCTGTTGTTTTGTCAAAATTACAATGCGCCTTGTAAATTCTGCTCAAGGAATTTAAGAATTTCTACATTATTAGTAATTTGTTCAATAAATTCCATACTGTCCTCTTGTTACAATAACATAGTAATTTTCCTATAAATTTTTTATGTAAAAAATACCGTAAAATTCTCTGCCTATAAATACACAATTTTTAAGGCTGCGCGTCTCTCAAATTGAACGTTCTGAACAATGATGACAAAAAATATCGTATGTCATACAGCCACTCAGTGGTGATTCAGACAATCTTGATTTTTCAATATTCGTCTTATGTTTGTAACGCTACTTTACAAAAACGAGTGTAATAGCCGTTTTCGTAAATTCGCGCCACAAACTTTAGGCTCATATCGCAACATCGAAGTCGTAGGTAAATCGCCCCTTTGTGGCCTTATGACATAAATATCTATTTCTGCCCTCTGGCCAGGAAGTGGCAACTTTCGGGCTGCTGCCCTGATGCAACAAAGATGCAACTTTCCGGCTCCGTCGAGCAGAAATAGTATATTACATACCTAAGCTACTAAAATAAGAAAAGTCTCAGATCACATGTAATTGTAAGCTAATGCGAAGCTGCGGCTGACGAATGTGGTCTGAGGCTTTCTTTTTTACTGGCTAAGATGCGTATGCTATTTTTCTGCTTGACGGAATCGGAAAATTGCAACTTTGTTCAGGGCAGCGGCCCGAAAGTTGCCACTTTCCGGCAGAAAAGTAGTATACAAACCTTGACCAATAAAAAAAAAAGCCTCAGACCACATGTTTGTTAGCCTCGGCCAACAATTACATGTGATTTGAGACTTTTCTCATTTTACGAGCCTAGATATGTAATATACCATTATTCTGATTTCTAATGTTAAATTAAAATTTTATTAATAACTACCACCATAACGATAACATTTATTAATAGTTATTTTTTGTTTCATATAAATAACAATGATTATATTTAATGATAATAACATTGTGGATATTCCACTATTTTTGAATCTAAAATGAGAATATAAAACGTGGAATAGAATTTAATATATATGAAAAGGAAAGATGACGTAAATGATCACTAAGTAACTTTGCATTGTTCGATATTTCTAAAATAAATCTTTAATATTAATAATTTTCAATAAAAAAGTTGCTTATATAAATTTCAACTTTTTTTAACGCTATTTATTTATATGTTTTTTTATTTTCCCGCTAAGAAAATTGAAGTTGAGTACTATTTGTAGAATGAAAACTAGTTGAGGTACAGTGCACCGTTTTGCTTGCTCTCACATGCGCAGAAGACCAAAAATATTGTCATTGCATCGTTTCTCTGATCCAGCCACGTGGTTTTTTAGTAGATTTCATAGAAATCTAACTATTGTATTTGTCCTCATGATGGAATTTTCAAAAAATTTTGCTACGTTTCAACTCAGCTCGACGAGCTGAGTCAGAAAATACATTTGGCTCAAAAGTTTATGTATGATTATATATATATATATATATATATATATATATATATATATAACGCGCCGTTCTCCAACAATAACGTCCATAATTCGACACCGATCTTAATGAAACTTAGTATACTTATTCTATGGACGATTACCTTGGATGAGTTCGAAGATGGGCCAATTCGGCCAATGAGTTTAGAAGTTATGGTTAATTGAAATTTTGTAAAATTTTCAAAAAAAAATTATTTGCCGCTTTAACTGGAAGTAACTTTTAAACGCAAAGAGATAGCTTATTTTCGTTGGTTCTATCTGAAAGCTTGTTCGATTGCCTTTTATTATCACTATGCAGCTCATTGATTTGACCACTTTTTCTAATAGATAAATGGTTTAAAAAATTTACAAAATATCATAAAAACTAATTTTATGCAGGTTGTCACTTTGATTACCACCACAATTTTATACTGATTGCTTTGAAACGCGGTATACGTATTCTGTGGGTGACTACCTTGCTCTACTTGGAAAATGAGCTCAATCGGTCGATTAGTTTAGAAGTTATAGCATTCCAAAATTTGAAAAATGTAAAAAATTCATATTTTTCCTTATTGTTTCTTTGATATTTTTTGAATGTTATAACTTATCGACTTTCTATAAAATTGATCTAAAAACTCTTCAAATAAGCTTTTATTTTTATGCCTATATATTTGTCTAGACCAATGAAATTTCTTATCTTACCACTCTAAAATGAAATTTTGCTATTGCATTGGTTATATCCTACTTTTAATAGATTTTATAGAATCCTAACTACTGTATTTATTGGTAAATTTATGAAACCAATTGAATTAATATTATTGCTGTGTAACACTCATAAAATCTAAATATCTTAATTCGAGTGTGTCAATTCAATTTCGTTTTATTAACAGTAATAACGACTGATTTCAAGTATGACTTTAGACCTATCATAATTTAAATTTCAACTCAAATTATTTTATGTAATTTTGTATTAACTATCAATCCTATGGTTAAAGACACAGAATTCTTTTTGGTAGATAATTTGATTTTTTTCAACTTCAATTTTCGTTATTCAACTTACCATTACGATAATTATTTTAATTTTTTTTTCTCAATTCTTAAATTTTTTGCATTTAACTTTGAATTTTTTGGGAATTTTTTTTTCGTTCCATAACCTTGAGAATTTTTGAGAATGTCAAAAAAAAATTTATTTTTTATTAATGTTTATTTGAAAGGTTGAAATAATCAAATAATGAGAAATTTACTTCCATTTCGGCTGCCGAATGGCCTTTTTTTTGGTCATTATATTCTTTTGCTGGAGACACGTGTTGTAGGATTTAAATTATTTGAAAAATTTTTAGAGGTAATTTTTATATTGGAACTAACTGTTGTATTTGTCCTCATGATGGGATTTTCAAAAAATTTTGCTACCTCTTAAATCAGCTCGACGAGCTAAGTCAGAAAATACATTTAGTTCAAAAGTTTATATATGTATTTATATATACAGGGTGTCCCAGAAGTCGCGCACCCCATTGTAGGGATCGAAAGAGAAAAATATTCTTAGACGAAAAGTTTTTAGCCATTTTTTGATCAGACGCATAGATAATTAATTATAAATTAACGAAAGTGACCAATCAGGAGCCCGCGACAGAAGAATAATAAGTGTGTGGAAATGCAGTAAGAGACGCGAGAGTGAGACGCCAGAGCTGCTGCCGGCTTCTCACGCAGTAGACTGAGAGTGGGGACGGACTAACCGTTGACGGCAGACGTACGTGATGCTAGGTGAATGTGTGAGATCGTGCGTTAGTGTGGGCTAGCGTATGTGCATCGGTAACTATGCACGTATGAATGTGAGTGAGGATGTTTTTATTATTTTTACTACAGGCAAAAGATTTAACGGAATTCGACGGGGAAAACCTGAGAACTTACTAAAGTCAATCGGCCATGACTGAATTTTGATTTTTAATTGGAATAATTGGAGTAATTTTATATTAAAAAATCAGTAGCAAGGGTAAGTAAGAGGCACTGGGTGGCTATGAATAATTTTTCATTATCATTTGGAATAATCCCGAGTCAAAATCTGAAGTATTTTTCCAACATCCCAAGCGTCTCAAGGGTTATTCCAACGTCTCAAACGTTGCAAATGTAAAATCCATGTTTTGAAAGCATTACAAACATGAATTGGTTCAGGCTGGAGTACCAATTGTACTAGCTGTCAGGTTGTAAGATGATGAAAGAGCTTAGATTTTTTATGAGGGTGGGGCGGGGGGGGGGGGGGGGGGGCAGAAAAATATTGATTTTAAAAAACCAACTGGTTCAGGCCGAAGTACAAAGGGCGCTAGCTCTCAGAATGTCAAATGGTGGAAGGGCTCAGATTTTTGTGGGCAGAGAGGTAGGGGCAGAAAAATATCTGAACGCTTCCGTCGCAGAACAATCTGACAGCTAGATCCCTCGGTACTCCAGCCTGGACTAGTTGGAATTATTAATCATTATTTTTCTGCTCCTCCCTCCCCCCACCCTCACAAAAAAATCTGAGCCTTTCCATCATCTTACAACCTGACAGCTAGTACCATTGGAACTCCAGCCTGATCCAGTTCATGTTTGTAATGCTTTTAAAACATGGATTTTACATTTGCAACGTCCGAGACGTTGGAATTACACTTAAGACGCTCGAGACGTTGAAAAAACACTTCAGATTTCTACTCGGGAATTTACGTAATTTTTAAATGAAAGAGAAGTAGCGAGGGTAAGTAAGAGATAGTGGGCGGCTATGACTGATTTCTTATTATCATTTAAGACAATTTTATTAATTTTTAATTAAAAAATTAGTAGCGAGTGTCAGTAGAGGTCCTCGGCGGCTATTAACAAATTTCCACTTTTATTCAGAAAAAGTAGGGTAATTTTTATTGATAAAATAGTAGCGTGCTTTAAGTAGGGGCGTTCGGCGACTATAAATAAATTTTCACTCTTATTCAGAATAATTTAAGTAATTTAAAAAAATAAAATTAGTGGTAAGTGTCAAGTAGAGGCCCTCGGCGGCTAGGAACGAATTCCCACTTTTATCCAGTAAAAGTAGAGTAATTTCAATTTAAAAAAATAGTAGCGAGCCTCAACTAGAGGCCCTGGGCTGCCATGACAGAATTTTGATTTCAAATCGGAATTATTAAGGTAATTTTTAACTAAAAAATCAGTAACGAGGATCAGTTAGTAGCACTGGTCGGTAGGTACAGGATTTTTCTATTTTTAAAAATATCGGAGTACTTCTTACTTAAAAACCAGTAGCGAGGGTCAAGCAAAGGTACTGGGCAGCCGATTTTTCCCGGTTAATTACTAAAATATCAATTATTATTATAAAAATAAAAAAAAGGCCATTCGGCAGCCGAAATGGAAGGTAGATTTTTCAATTAATTGATATAAAAAAATAGTTTTATACATACATATCTTGTTAGTGTATAGTCATGATATGAAATTAGACTCGTTTTCTAGGAGTGAGGGTAAAAAAAGACAACGATTATTATTGATAGAGAACTTCAGATAGTTGATTTGACATAACATTATATAGGTAATGTACCAAACTAACCTTCACATAAATAAAGTATTGAAAATTTAATTAGTATGAGATTATAATTGTAATCGCTGTTACCATGACAAGCCCAGTTAAAATAACAGTAATACTTTTATTTAAAATATAAAATAGCTGTGAAATTAACAGGTTATTTTGTTTACAATAAAATACACGTGACAAAATTGTATTATAATGGGAAATTCATAAGTTATGTGGAATGAAAACCATATTTTCAACATTTTTGATTTCATTAAAAAGTTCAAGGGTATCAAATTATTGAAAGAAATAGTCAAAACATAAAGCTTAAGGTCATTAATGCGAGATAATTAGTCAAGCTTTTAGATACTTTTATACGGAATTCGTCTATAAATATTAGTTTTGAAGTTATATAAGCTTTAGCGTTGATTAAAAACTGATTTTTACGAAAAATCATGAAAATTTCAAACAGCCAATAATTTTAAAACTATTCGAGGGATTCAGCCCATCTTCGAACCTGATCAAGGTAATCGCCTATAGAATAAGTGTAAAAAAATTTCATCAAGATCCGATAAGAACTGTGGGTGCTATCGTAATGACAAGACAAGTGATAATCATTGGGAGTAGAGGTACATTTGATACATTATAAGTAATAAAAGAAATACTTCTAAAATATAAAATAGCAGTGAAATTTACAGGTTAATTTGTGCACAATAAAATACAACTGACAAAACTGGATATATAATGGAACAAGCATAAGTTCTGTGGACTGAAAACCATATTTTCAACATTTTTTGATTCCATTAAAATTTTCAAGGCTATGAAATTATTGGAAGAAATGGTCGAAATATAAAGTTT
>OZ024708.1:12134102-12229492 GCA_964016945.1 Microplitis deprimator | reverse complement strand
AAAAAATATTGAAAAAAAAGGCCATTCGGCAGCCGAAATGGAAGGTAGATTTTTCAGTTAATTGATATAAAAAAATAGTTTTATACATACATATCTTGTTAGTGTATAGTCATGATATAAAATTAGACTCGTTTTCTAGGAGTGAGGGTAAAAAAAGACAACGATTATTATTGATAGAGAACTTCAGATAGTTGATTTGACATAACATTATACAGTTAATGTACCAAACTAACCTTCACATAAATAAAGTATTGAAAATTTAATTAGTATGAGATCATAATTGTAATCGCTGTTACCATGACAAGCCCAGTTAAAATAACAGTAATATTTTTATTTAAAATATAAAATAGCTGTGAAATTAACAGGTTATTTTGTTTACAATAAAATACACGTGACAAAATTGTATTATAATGGGAAATTCATAAGTTATGTGGAATGAAAACCATATTTTCAACATTTTTGATTTCATTAAAAAGTTCAAGGGTATCAAATTATTGGAAGAAATAGTCAAAACATAAAGCTTAAGGTCATTAATGCGAGATTATTAGTCAAGCTTTTAGATACTTTTTACGGAATTTGTGTATAAATATTAGTTTTGAAGTTATATGAGCTTTACCGTTGATTAAAAACTGATTTTTACGAAAAATCATGAAAATTTCAAACAGCCATAATTTTAAAACTATTCGAGGGATTCAGCCCATCTTCGAACCTGATCAAGGTAATCGCCTATAGAATAAGTGTAAAAAATTTCATCAAGATCCGATAAGAACTGTGGGTGCTATCGTAATGACAAGACAAGTGATAATCATTGGGAGTAGAGGTACATTTGATACATTATAAGTAATAAAAGAAATACTTCTAAAATATAAAATAGCAGTGAAATTTACAGGTTAATTTGTGCACAATAAAATACAACTGACAAAACTGGATTATAATGGAACAAGCATAAGTTCTGTGGACTGAAAACCATATTTTCAACATTTTTTGATTCCATTAAAATTTTCAAGGCTATGAAATTATTGGAAGAAATGGTCGAAATATAAAGTTTGAGGTCATAAATTAAAGCTTATTAGTCACGCTTTAAAATACTTTCTGCAGAAATTATCTATGAGTTGTAGTTTTAAAGTTATATAGACTTGAAAGTGATTAAAAATTGATTTTTTCGAAAAATCGTTGAAATTTCAGACAGCCATAACTTCTAAACTAATCGACCAAATCAGCCCATCTTCGAACTTAACCGTGGTAATCACACATAGAATAAGTGTAGGAAATTTCATTAAGATCGGATGAGAATTGTAGACGCAATCATGTCCTCAAAAGTCGGTTCTATGACATAAATATATATATATATATATATATATATATATATATATATATATATATATATATATATATATATACATACATATATAAATTTTTCAACGAGTGGTATTTTTGAACTCTACTCAACTAATTATGATAGTTTATGACGAAATCCCTTGTAAAGTCGATCATGAGGACAAATACAATAGTTAGATTTTTAAAAAAATCTACCTAAAAAACTATCAACTCGAAAGGCTTAACAGAGTGTCGGCTGTCAATTTATTCCGGTAAATTAATAAAATAATAATTATTAATACTAAAATCAAAAAACGGTCAACTCAGACGGATTAACAAAGTGTCGGCGGCTATTTTATTTTGGTTAACTCATAAAATACGAATAATTATTATTATTATTAAATTAAAAAAGTGATGGACTCAGACGACCTGAAAGAGTTCCATTAGCTGATTTATCATGGTTAATATTAAAATAATAATTATCATTATTAAAATAAAAAACCAATCAACTCAGACGCGTTAACAGTGTCAGTTGCTGATTTATTTTCCTCAACAAACTTCTGTATTTTTATTCTTTCGTTCTCCTAGTTTATCAACTCTTTCTTATTCTTATTTTTGTTATTATTCCGACTCTCTTGTTTTGTATTTTTCAATGTTTTTTTTTCTCAAGCGTTTCGCAATTTGATTTGTTTTCCGATTTCATTTGTTTTCTTCCGTCTCTCGGCTGACTGTTTTCCGTTGTCAGTCGTTTCTGAAATTTCTGTCAACGAACTGCGTTATCATGGTTTATACTTCTATTTTTTCTGAATAAAAGTAAAAATTCATTCATAGCCGGCCAGAGCCTCAAACTTACCCTTGCCACTAATTTATTAATTAAAAATTACTGTAATTATTCTAAATAAAAGTGGAAATTTGTTAATAGCCGCCGAGGACCTCTACTGACACTCGCTACTAATTTTTTAATTAAAAATTAATAAAATTGTCTTAAATGATAATAAGAAATCAGTCATAGCCGCCCACTATCTCTTAATTACCCTCGCTACTTCTCTTTCATTTAAAAATTACGTAAATTCCCGAGTCGAAATCTGAAGTGTTTTTTCAACGTCTCGAGCGTCTTAAGTGTAATTCCAACGTCTCGGACGTTGCAAATGTAAAATCCATGTTTTAAAAGCATTACAAACATGAACTGGATCAGGCTGGAGTTCCAATGGTACTAGCTGTCAGGTTGTAAGATGATGGAAAGGCTCAGATTTTTTTGTGAGGGTGGGGGGAGGGAGGAGCAGAAAAATAATGATTAATAATTCCAACTAGTCCAGGCTGGAGTACCGAGGGATCTAGCTGTCAGATTGTTCTGCGACGGAAGCACCCTCATAAAAAATCTAAGCTCTTCCATCATCTTACAACCTGACAGCTAGTACAATTGGTACTCCAGCCTGAACCAGTTCATGTTTGTAATGCTTTCAAAACATGGATTTTACATTTGCAACGTTTGAGACGTTGGAATAACCCTTGAGACGCTTGGGATGTTGGAAAAATACTTCAGATTTTGACTCGGGATTATTCCAAATGATAATGAAAAATTATTCATAGCCACCCAGTGCCTCTTACTTACCCTTGCTACTGATTTTTTAATATAAAATTACTCCAATTATTCCAATTAAAAATCAAAATTCAGTCATGGTCGATTGACTTTAGTAAGTTCTCAGGTTTTCCCCGTCGAATTCCGTTAAATCTTTTGCCTGTAGTAAAAATAATAAAAACATCCTCACTCACATTCATACGTGCATAGTTACCGATGCACATACGCTAGCCCACACTAACGCACGATCTCACACATTCACCTAGCATCACGTACGTCTGCCGTCAACGGTTAGTCCGTCCCCACTCTCAGTCTACTGCGTGAGAAGCCGGCAGCAGCTCTGGCGTCTCACTCTCGCGTCTCTTACTGCATTTCCACACACTTATTATTCTTCTGTCGCGGGCTCCTGATTGGTCACTTTCGTTAATTAATAATTAATTATCTATGCGTCTGATCAAAAAATGGCTAAAAACTTTTCGTCTCAGAATATTTTTCTCTTTCGATCCCTACAATGGGGTGCGCGACTCCTGGGACACCCCGTATATACGATATAACGCTCCGTTCTCCAACGATAGCGTCCACAATTCTACACCGATCTTGATGAAACGTAGTAAATTACTCCTATAGACGATTACCTTGGATAAGTTCGAAGTTGAGCCAATTCGGCCAATAAGTTTAGAAGTTATGGTTAATTGAGATTTTGTAAAATTTTCAAAAAAAAAAAATTATTTGCCGCTTTAACTGGATGTAACTTTTAAACAGAAAGTGATAGCTCATTTTCGTTTGTTCTATCTGAAAGCTCGTTTGATTGCCTTTAATTATCACTATGCAGCTCATTAATTTGGCTACTTTTTTTAATAGATGAATGGTTTTAAAAATTTACAAAATATCATAGAAACTAATTTCATGCAGATTGTCACTTTGATTACCACCACAATTTTATACCGATCGCTTTGAAACTTGATATACGTATTTTGTATGTAACTACCGTGCTCTAGTTGAAAAATGAGCTCAATAGGTCGATCAGTATAGAAGTTATAGCATTCCAAAATTTAAAAAATGTCAAAAATTCATATTTTTACTTAATCTTTTTTCGATATTTTTTGAATGCTATAACTTATCGACTTTCTATAAAATTGATCTAAAAACTCTTCAAATAAGCTTTTATTTTTATGCCTATATATTTGTCTAGACCAATGAAATTTCTTATCTTACCACTCTAAAATGAAATTTTGCTATTGCATTGGTTATCCTACTTTTAATAGATTTTATAGAATCCTATCTACTGTATTCATTGGTTAATTTATGAAACCAATTGAATTTATATTATTGCTGTGTAACACTCATAAAATCTAAATATCTTAATTCAAGTATGTAAATTCAATTTTTTTTTATCAACAGTAATAGTAACTGATGTCAAGTATGACTTTAGACCTATCATAATTTAAATTTTAACTCAAATTATTTTATTTAATTTTGTATCAACTATCAATCCTATGGTTAAAGACACAGAATTCTTTTTGGTAGATAATTTGATTTTTTTCAACTTTAATTTTCGTTATTCAACTTACCATTACGATAATTATTTTAATTTTCTGATTTAATTCTTAAATTTTTTGCATTTAACTTTGAATTTTTTGGGAATTTTTATTTCTGTTTTTTTAACCTTGAGAATTTTCGAGAATGTCAAAAAAAAATTTATTTTGTTATTAATGTTTATTTGAAAGGTTGAAATAATCAAATATTGAGAAATCTACTCCCATTTCGGCTGCCGAATGGCTATTTTTTTTACGTATTCTTTCTTCGATATTTTTTGAATGTTATAACTTATCGACTTTCTATAAAATTCATCTGAAAGCTCTTCACACAAGCTTTAACTTTCATACCTATATATGTGTCTAGACCAACGAAATTTCTTATTTTACCACTCATTAAATGAAATTTTGCTATTGCATTGGTTCTCTTACTTTTAATAAATTCTATAGAATCCTTACTACTGAATTCTTTAGTAAATTCATGAAACTGATTGAATTTATATTATTGCTGTGTAACACTCATAAAATGTAAGTATAACAATTCAAGTGTGTAAATTCAATTGTTTTATTGGCAGTGTTAATGACTGATTTCAAGTATGACACTTAGATCTATCATAATTGAAATTTCAACTCAAATTATTTTTTTTTAAATTTTGTATTAGCTATTTACTTTATAGTAAAAAACACAGAATACTTTTCCGTAGATAATTTGATTCTCTTTAACTTCAATTTTTATTATTCAACTTACTATTCCGATAATTATTCTAATTTCAATTCTTAAATTTTCGAATTTAACTTAAAATTTTTTTACATTTTTTTTTTGTTCTATAACCTTGAGTATTTCTGCGAATGTCAAAAAGTAAAATTTATATTGTTATTAATGCTTACTTGAACGGCAGAAATAATCAAATAATGAGGAATCTACTTTCATTTCGGCCGCCAAATGGCCTTTTTTTTTTTTATCTAAATTGTTTATAAACAATTTCATTTTATCAGATTTATTTAATTTTCAAATCAAATTATTTTTCACTTCTTCTGAATAGGATATTCTTTTTCGTGTCCCTCCCTCCTCTCTTTTCTTTTTTTTCTAGTATAATTTTGATTGACTGAAAGTTTGATTAAATTAATTTTTTCTTGATTCACTCGAAGTACTTTGAGGTTTTAATTTGGTAATCTATTTGACTGTAAAATTTTTTAATTCTTTTTAATATTTCGTTTACTGGCTAAAAGTTAAATAAAGTACAGAATAATAATATATTTATACAAAAAGTATGTCGATCATTGCATCACGGATTTTTCATTTCCTCAAGTTATTTTTTGGCATCATAATAAATATACTATTTACACTCACGCGATCGCATACGTGGATCAGCGCAGTGGATAGCATCAAAGACTTTAAATCGGAAGGATGCAGGTTCGAGCCCAGCAGTCATCGGGATTTTTTCATCAATCAAAATCATGTATAATTCCTCTAAGTAACTCTCCTAATATAATAGATTACATTTCGGATCTAATTAAAGCTATTTTATATTTTTTTTTTTTGCAATTTACTATTTTTTTTTAATAGGTATCGTACGTTTGAGAATACGTAGGTCTCACCCAATTGAGAACCTATAGGGATTGCCCGATTGGGGCCCAAGTACGTTTCTGCGTTACATCCCGATGTAGGGTCCTCATTGGGAAACCCAATTGGGTTCCAAGTGAGTGCACTTAAAAATTCCCAGTCGAGAAGAACTCTTAATTAAGAGTTCTTAAAAATGACACCTTCAAGAAGTCATTACAAAACTTCTTGAGGACGCCTTCAAAAAGACCTCGTAAAACAGTCATTCCGACATAGAATGCTGTCCAGGAAGGTTTATAAAAAAAAAACAAAAAGATTGGTGTGCTAAAATAACCAAAGTTCTAGCAAGTATGTCTGAGGCTAAAAAACAAAAAAAACAAGGAGAAATTTATGAAACAGCTCAACATGCAATTCCAGATTTCAAACCTACCCGCCCAGTGCAACGTAGCCAAGTCACTATTCGTTCACGATTCAAGTAAGGACAGAAAATGCGAAAAGTGTTAAAAATAGTGTAACAGTGCCTTTCTGATTTTCGATTTGAAAATCGAGCGTGAAAGTCTAATTGACCCTACGGCCATCTATTTGAATAATCATATGTTAATTAACACTCATCAGTCACTCGGGACCATGTCAGAGGCTCCCTAGATTAAATTCTACTTAAATTAAGACGACAGTGGGGTGGTTCCACGCCCCCAGAATTTTCCTATAAAAGAGCCAGCAAACGGTTACTCGAAGACTTAGGCCCTTGTTACAGCGTAACATCCCGGAATATAGAAAAATGACGTATCATTAAATAATAAAAAATTTTTAACGCTATGACTTAAAGGTCAAGTAAGTTATTGAAATTGTTGATTTAAAGGAGAAATATTTTCAATTATTATTACTCTAAATAAATAAAGTAAATCAGTTACTAAGCAGTGCTACCATTGAGGAAGGTAATAGACACTGTTCTCTTTCAACACTGCCCTCATTTGATGTGGCGCGACATCCCTCCTTCTTGGATTACGGCAGTCCGGACAATAGCCTCCGTATGTTAAGTTGTACGAATCAGAAACACTCCCCGCGATTCCCTACTCGGATCCCATAAAAATGGCATACTAACCATCATGAGATAAGAAATTTCTCGTATAACTCTTTTAAGGAATGACTAAATAAACCCATAGTTATGAGACAATTTCTTCAAGCTCAACAATTAAGAATAAATAATAACTAGGAACTAACCGAAAATATAGAAATAACCGCTAAATAATAACTAGTTAAAACAATAGTAGAAATACACAAAAACCATCTCAGCAATCGCCGAGATAATTATTATTAAATTTCTTAATCACTCGTGCTTCTACTCTCAATTTTACGACTACTGACCCCCCACATGACCTTCTAAGACTCATAAAAGTATCTGATAGTCATAATGCTTAATTAGGAGTAAGATAAGAAGAGTAATAAAAGCAACCAAGATATATATATATATATATATATATATATATATATATATATAAATATATATATATATGTCGGAGATAAAAGTATAACTGGGTTTTTCCAGAGACTTTGGAAAGTCCCAACTACATTTTAGTTTATATTTTATTTAAGCAACGATATTTAACAATAATGTTTTACAACTTAATCGGATTGGGAAATTTTGTTAAGCTTGTTATAAAATATTTTTATGACGGTAGGCTTAGACTTGGAGTGGCATCTGGGCACCAAACGTAGCCACGGTCAGAGGATAGTAAAATAGTGCGATATAGAATAATGGAGTTCGTATTTGGATATTGCAGGTAAAGACAGTAGTTTCTGAGAGTAAGAGTTCAGAGTGAAATTAGAGGTACACACTTTTGTTTGAGCTTGAGTCGAGAGCACCTCGTATCCTGCTGCCCGTGTATTCGTTCTCAAGTCTAATTTTACTGTCGTGCATATTTTGTTAACTCTAAGATTGAGTTGTATATTAAATTAGTTAATACTGTTGTTTATCTGATATTTTGTTCTTTAAATAAAAATGTCTACAAATAATGATGATAATAATGCAGGTACTAATAGTACCAATCCACTATCTGCTGCCCCTCCGACATATATATATATATATATATATATATATATATATATATATATATATATATATATATATATATATTGTGACGTTCTTTTTTTTTGTATGAGGCTTAGATTAAAGTTATCGTCACAATCACCAACTGATTTTAGGGCTTAACCGAGCATACTAACTCAAGACGATGATTAGGTTACAGTAATTAAGAATTTTTGATACAGATTTTAATAAATTAAAAATTTGTGAATTAGAAGGGAATAATCAAGGGCGAGAATTGAGTAGTGGGAGTGTGTAGTTTTCATCTAGAGCTGGAAACATAGAGTATGTGGACAAGTCAGAGTAACTGTGGAGTGGGGCTTAAGTTATTGCCACCCGGTTTCATCTGATGTCAGGATGCTTGCCTGACCCTATGAGACTTCCATGTGGGTGCGAAGGTCTAGCTGAAATGCTAGCGCTCCAAAATACGGACTATGGATCGGGCATATGAGGTCAGTTTTTGTTTACGATTTGCCGAACTCAGCGATAATTTTGTGACCACTATCGCTGTGAAAGCCGCTATTTCTGGTCATTTTTCTAGTTATGGGTTTTGTTGGTGGACCTTAGTGGACAGCTTTGACCAGTGTGCTGCTGAGGGTGACCGCTGGTCACTTAGATTTAGGAATTTAGTCTGCGATCTCGACCGAAGCCAAGTCCAGGAGAGCAAACACTTTGGGATATCCATACTCAGTAAAATTAGGGAGTCCTGGAGACTGGAGGGAAAAGATACAACTTGATTCATGCCCGTTGATTCTTTGATATCGAGTTGGAGTAGAGCTGGTAAAAATAGCGGTCATGGTTAGTTTGGAAAGAGTAAGGACGGGAGCACTCGACTCCGTTCGCTCGAAACGAGTAGACGTGTTCAGGAATGACGCTACAGTTCTTGACATTGTAGAAAGCTACAGGGTGGAATTATAGTTACAGAAGTATTATTTAAACAGAGTAAGGCGTTACTTGATAATTTATTCATCAGTAATCAGGTATAGAATAACTATTATAATCATCGATTATTACACGGGTTTGAGTTAGTTTCTTGAGGTAGTATGCTTAGGTTTTAATTAAAGAAAAGAGTTGAAATCTGAGAGAATTATGAGAAAATAGTTACAGTTTAGCATTACGTTCACGATTTAGTGCTAAATGTTATTCCATAAAGTAGTTATATGCTAGGTTACTAAGCTCATTATTACCTAATTGACGTCGAAATGAGACACATGTACGTCAGTCTTACGATTTTGTTAAAGGAAATTAGATATGTATATTTATATCTAGAGTATTGAATTTATGATTATTGTTCTAGTTTACCGAATACTATTTGAGTGTCGGCTGGCTCCAGTTACTTAATAAATTTATTTATAAGGTCTCGATACGCATCCTTTAGATGTCAATTTACTTTTTCTTAAATAGAAATTTGAGATTATTTGTTATAAATGAAAAAAAATTGCAAATCCGCTGTTAATTTACATGAATTTGGGATGATTTGATCCGGTCCACTCCCTCTCTCCATAAATCCACACACTGAGCAACACCATGGCATACCGTAACTCTGTTTCTAGTTTTCCAGTCTCTGCTTTTCTTTTTTTGTTTTTGTTTATAGGTCTGAGCATTTTAATTTTTGTTTTAGTTTTAATTTTAATTTGCGTGGTTTTGGTGATAATTCCATAGATAAAAAATTATCCAGTTTTAGTAATACGTGGTTTTTTTGAGATAATTCCACAAATCAAAAATTATCTGACTCATAGTTTACTGGTTTGGTAATTCCAGTGATAAAAATTTCCTGGCGCCCTATTCGCATTGAGACTGGAGATTAAAGACAGGGAACCAAGTTGTAACCAAAAATTAGCGTATATAATTTTTGTGTTATAATATATGGGTCATTCCACCAAATAAGAACATTTTTACGGGGCGAACCTCGCGGATTATGTTTAAAATTTATGGAGGTGTTTTCTATCATAAGACAAAAATTCCCTGAGTTTTAGCTCTTAATACGCAGCGGTCTTGAAGTTATGATTTTTTGAAATTTTGGAAAAAAATTTTTTTCAACTTTTTTGTCAATTTTTCTGATATGAAAAACATTTTTAAACAAAATTGACAAACATTGTATTTTGTAGGAAAAATTCTCAGCTTTTGAATGAAAATATTTATTTTTCCATAAACTCGTCAGAAGACCCTTAAAAATCGAATTAAAGTGGAAGAATTGATTTTTTTCGGTGTGCAGCCCAAAATTCTTCAAATTTGAATTTTTTTTCTGAAAGCTGAGAGTTTTTTACACAAAATATAGCGTTTTGCCGACATGCATATTTTTTGTTTCGTCACAATTAAATTAAACGCAAATTCATTATAATTAAAATACTTTTATTTTTGAACTTATTCGAGATGTGGACACAGTTTTAATGAAAGCATAACCAATTTCATCTTTTAAAGGCACAAAAGTGTGTAATGACTGTGTACCTTTTACCGTTTTCGATTGAAAATATCGTACGTCTAACACATTTTTTTTTATTAAATAATCGTCATTAGCTATAAAAGTAAAGTCAACGCTTGTAAAATTTTTCGTTCCCCAGGAAAACAAATCTTGTGGTTTCAGTATATGCTCTGTATTGTTCATTTGTAATGAAGCTCTAGCAGCATATCGTTTTAATGAACCCGCAAGACCATCGCATGGTCCTTTGCTATGGGCAGTTGCAAAAAAATGCCACTCAGCGTTGATTTCGAAGTCTGCATAATGATAACATAAGTTTGTAAATGCTTTCTTGTTTTTGAATTGTTGTGGAGCTCCATCAGAGAAGTAAAAAATCGTATTGATGACAGCAAACTTCTTTTTAAGAAAGGCAATCAATTGCTCTTGAAATAAATAAATGAAAACCGTGTCGTGCTTAAGACAATCTGAAATACCAACAAAGCTCAAATGCTTAATAGTATCATTTTCGTTATAATAGATCACCATTGGAAATATAGTAGCTTGATCATTATTCCAATGAAAGCCTTGAGCTGCTTCCTGCACAACGAATGCATAATTTTCCGCAAAGTCAAATACTACGGCGAATTCCCCGCTCTTTAAATTTAGTTTTGTATCAGAAAAAAATCGACTTTGTGTTTTCGCAATAAAATCATGTTTCAAAAGCTTATCAAGTTGCGTCACTAAAGTCTCGATGAAGTCTTCGGAATCTGAAGTAACATTCACAATAGTACAACGGTCTGTTGATGTCCACATTTTATATTGGATTTCATTAACTTCAGATTCATTAAACGACACACGAAAATAATCAGCGATTTCTTCATTATTTGGACAACTATTGCACATTCTGGAAAAGCACGATTCTTTTGGATTGTTACAAACTAATTTATTTAATGAATTTTTGTAAATTGGCTGAGATTCTACAACCCAATCAGTGTTTTTCGCAAATTTCGGAAAATTACATCCTAAATGGAATAAATGTAATAAGATTAATAACTAGTTTTAGTACAATTATAGAGAATGTCAAATACACAAGTACCTTCTAACATCAATTTTACATTTTGATGAATAGTACAAACACATACGACATGTGTACCACTACTTGCAGCAAGAATACAATAAGTAGGCCTCAAACTAGCGAATTTAGAAAATCCGATTGTCACTGAATTATATTGCGCTTTGAAGCTTTGGTACAATTCTTTTAAATTACAAAGAATCAACTTTTTTTGTACCCTAGTTCGATTTCCATCACAATCCTTCACAGATTTAAAATCTTTCATGCCCGCTAATTGTTTTGAGTTTTCTTCGCTTTCATAAAAATCAATGACAAGTTTTTTTACATCTAACTTAAGCGGCTGATTGCCTGGAGCTTTTGTGGGATTCAAAGTATCAGTAGTCATTTCACCAGAGTCTAAATCAACATTCTCAGATTCACTGATATCATTTTCAAGATTCAGTACCATTTTTCGAGAACAGTTAAATTCAGATGCTATACGACTGACTTCCCAACTGTCGGGTAAAATTGAAAGCAGCTTCTTTTTTATTGATCTGTAAAGCAAACGATCGATCGTATTAATATGAAAAAATGAAGATATTTTGAAATGATCGATTGTTAAAAAAATTTACTTATCACTTTCAGCGTTATATAATTTCTTCACTTTAGCTATTATGGAACAATGATCTTGATTAATCTTTCTGTAGGTAGATTCAGGTACTATTCCAAATTGTGATTGGAACTTATTCTCTAGGGCAGCATAGCTCTCATCAAGTTTTTTTACTCGATAATTTTTTTTAGAATATAACCTTTAATTAAACGCATAGAAAAATAATTAAGACGCGTTTTCATTTGTTTCTCTATTCGAACTCAACTGGATGAACGGTACTATCTCTGGTGCACTTGTACATTAAATGGGAACTTTGTCCAAGCTTTCCTCGTAAACAAATGGAAGTTATCAAAAAATTGAAGTGCACTTCGCTAGTTAATAGAGTAAAGCATCGGGTCTGTGTCTTTATTTTGCGTTTAGAGCTTTTATTTCAGAGAAAAGCTGAGACAAAATTATCTGAAAACCGTTCTTAAGTAAGTTTACACTCAGTAAATGAAAAACTTAATCGATAGAAAATTTTTACCTGTCTTTTTCAATAAAAGGAATTTTCAAAAATCGCTCTAAAGAATGATCATTGTAATCACATACATTGTCGCTAAAATTACTAACAGTTCGAGATAAACTGCTTCCTTGAGTATTAATTTCAGCTGATATACTCAGACTTTCAACACTAATTTGACTTGAAATAATTTCCTCTTCCTCTGATGCCGGCGGAATATATTCTTTGACACGGAATCGACAACGCACACATAACATTAAAGTGTCATCTAAGGAAATTTCCAACGATCTTCGTCGGCAAATTTTCTTAAATCTTTAACTCCTTTGTTATCTAAAAGTTTCTTTTAATTAGATGTCAAAAGTCAATATTAAACACTAGGCCATAAATTAGGTTCTACGTAGAGGTTATACATAAGAGGTCAAGTGCACTGTATTAGTTACGTACGTGACTCATTGAATGGATTACAACAATTTACTGACCGTATACGTTTACTCATGGCGATGAAATATCAAAGTAACGTAATAATTATTTCTTAAAAACTTGAGCAATTATATTTTTGTTAAGAACAAACGATCCGAGAAAAAATCGCTTAAGAAAAAATCACAAAATGAAAGTAAATAGAGGGAGTTGTGAGCGCCATCTGCATGATAAGTGACGAAGTATAGACTCATCTTTTAAGCAGGTGGTTCAAAATTTCTGAGTACTATAATTTTAATACTAAAGAAAAAATTATATTACTATTCTGAATTATATTACTGCATAGTGAATCTAACATTTAATTTAATTGTGACGAAACAAAAAATATGCACATCGGCAAAACGTTATATTTTGTGTAAAAAACTCTCAGCTTTCAGAAAAAAAATTCAAATTTGGAGAATTTTGGGATGCACACCGAAAAAAATCAATTCTTCCACTTTAATTTGATTTTTAAGGGTCTTCTGACGAGTTTATGGAAAAATAAATATTTTCATTCAAAAGCTGAGAATTTTTCCTACAAAATACAATGTTTGTCAATTTTGTTTAAAAATGTTTTTCATATCAGAAAAATTGACGAAAAAGTTAAAAAAAATTTTTTTCCAAAATTTTAAAAAATCATAACTTCAAGACCGCTGCGTATTAAGAGCTAAAACTCTCAGGGAATTTTTGTCTTATGATAGAGAACACCTCTATAAATTTTAAACATAATCCGCGAGGGTCGCCCCGTAAAAATGTTCTTATTTGGTGGAATGACCCATATATTAGCAGGGTGCTCCATTTGAAACGAACATTTTTTTTTAGCAGACACAAGAAAATTTTGCTATTTATGTTGAGCAATAAATTCCCTGAAAATTTCAGCTCTTAATTTTAATTTTCAGTACTTTTTCTCGAGCATCAAAGTTTTCCCATTTAAAAAGCATGTAAATCGAATAACTTTTCTTTTAAATTACTATAACTCAGCCTGGTTTTGAGCTATCGTTTTGAAACAAGTTTTTATTTGTAGAGTAATTGTTGTTTTTTACAAGTGTATAAGACGGTTTTGGTCAAACTCGATCCATGTCGATTGTATCAGCTCCGAAAGTCAATTTTTCACTTTTTTCATTTATTTTTGTTAATAATGAAGAAACGGCTCATCTTAGAAAAAATATGCATTGGACCAATCTTTTAGAAAATATTGTCATCTACCAAATCGCTTGTAACACTTATATTGCTAAAGTGCACTGTTCAGGTGATACATGCATTTTAACATTTTACAGTAAAAAAGATTAGTATTATAGTAAGCTTACAATTTTTTTTGGTTACACGACTAAATATCCAGGACAAAATATCCACGCCAAAATTATCCACCGCCATAATATCCATGAGACATTATATAGTTTCATGATATAGTTTTCATGATGTAGTGTGATGAAACTATATCATGTCTCATGGATATTATGGCGGTGGATAATTTTGGCGTGGATATTTTGTCGTGGATATTTTGTCCTGGATATTTTAGTCCTGCCACCATTTTTTTTACTTCAAATTAAAATTAAGAGCTAAAATTTTCAGGAAATTTTTAACTCAACATAAATAACAAAATTTTCTTGTGCCCGCTAAAAAAAAAAATGTTCGTTTCAAACCCGAGAAAAAATCATCAGGCCTGATCATGCATTATCATGCGTTAATCTCATGCATGATCATGCCTGAATATTGGCCAGCCATGAGCATGCATGATCATGGCTGGTCAGGCATGATTGTGCTTTTTCATGCATGATCACGCATGCTCATGGCTGGCTAATATTCAGGTATGATCAGGCCTGAGCAAGCACAATCCCTCAAATTATAAAAAAAAAAAAAAAATAATAATGATAAGTCAATTTGAAAATAACTTATTTTGTGAGTATTATTGTGTAGTTAACGTTTTCTGGTTGAAAAGTACTTTTTAAATCTTACCCGCGACGAGTCTCGAACCCACGACCGTCATGTTAGGAAACACGTCCGCTGTCCACTTGGCTGAATAATCTTATTCAGTTTACGACGATTTTTAACGTCTTTTGAAACCTTAGGGTTGTAAAAAATAAAACATTATTTGAACTCGATCTTGATTTGTTTATTAAATCTTTTTTGAATAATGAATGAAAAGAATTGTAGTTATCAATTACAAGCAAATTTAACAATTACATTAATCTTAATTATTAATTTAAAAAAAAAAGCAATTATATTGAGTGTCATTATCAATTTGGCAAGAATTTATTATTTTAATTCTTGAATTAATTAAAAAAAACAATTTCTAATTAAATTCAGTTAAATTATTTTTCGGAAAAAAAAGATTGGTTTTCGTTATTAATTGAACCCAAAATTATAAATTAAATGTATTTTGATTATCTATTCAAAAAATGATCATTTTAACTACTATCGTCAAAATAAAAATAAATGTTTAATTATTTAGTTTTTCATAAAAAATATATGATTATCCTTAATTCAAAACCTCAATCAAATCCGATTAAAGCTCGATCGGATTTTAATCGAATTCAATCAGTTCAATCGGAGATTTTAATCATAGATTTTGATTAAATTATTTGTAATGTTTGACCTGCATGATTCATGCATGATCCATGTTTGAAAATGCTTACCCTTGCCTGAATCATGCATGATCATGCTTGATCATGCATGCTGATTTTTCCCAGACAATTAATCTAATTTAAATAAATAATAAAATAAAAAGGAAACAATAATTATAATTAATCTAACAGTTTCGATTAACGGCTAACTTTCATCTATAAATATGAACGAGTATGCTTAGTCGTGTATGATCAAGCCTAAATATTCATAAATATTTTTCACTATTTCCATATAACCGTGAAAGATTAAAGTTGACCATGCATAGCCTTTTACGATTAAGTATGAACCATGTATGGTCATGCATAACGGAGCATGCTCAATCATGACCTTTCCTGATTGATCATATGTCTGAATACAATTATTCCTAACGTAAGTAATGAGCAAGTCTGATTTAGAATGAGCCATGCATGATCATGCTTGATCACGAATGAGTCATGTCTGGCCATGAATGAGTTATGCATGATCAAGTATGAACCATGCGTGGTCATGTATAATAGAGAATGCTTAGGCATGACCTTTCCTGATGGATCATATCTCTGGATACAATTATTTCAAACTTAATGCATGCGCAAGCTTGATCTAGAATAAGTCATGCATGATCATGATTGATCACGAATGAGTCATGCCTAGCCATAAATGAGTCATGCCGGATCAAGCATGAATAATGCATGAATCATGTACGGTCAGGCATGAATCCTGCATGATCATACATGATCATGCATGGTAATTTTTTCCCGGGAATGGAGCACCCTAATATATTAGGGTGCGTCATTTTGAAGCAACATTTTTTTCTTAAGTGCATGAGGAAAAAACCATAGTTCAACATAAAAAAACAATTTTCGCACAAGAAAAAAAACTCTATGTCGATTACAGACCTAGCTCATTGAAAAATTCGATTGTTCCGTTTAAATGAAACGGACAATTTTTTTCTTTAGCTTTAAGTATCTTTAACTTGTTAAAAAATGGATAGATCGAATAGACTAATACGTATTTTGTAGAAAATTGAACGCTCTACAAAAAAGTTATTTTCTCATTTTTTGATAAATCCCCCTGCTCAAAAGTTATTAGAGCTCGAAGTAAAGTTGGAGATCTTTTTACTTTTACGGCGAAACTGTCAGACTTATCACAAAATGTTGTGGAGTCTTTTTTGTTGACAATTTTACTCTCTACAAATTATCATAAGTGAAGTTTTTCCGAATTCCACATTGTTTTCTAGTTATTTTCACTTCAATGTCGAGCTCTTAAAATCGATTAAAACCGCTTTTTTAAGAGGTTGAAATTAAAATGAAAATAACTATTAGGAGATAACGGAGATGACAACCGGCTTAAAAAATAGTTTGGACATTCAAGAACAACATAACCTATTAATATCATTGATTTTATATTGGTAAAATATAATTTTTATCAGTTGAAAATGTCAAAATTTGAGCCAAGTAATCGTCATTTGCGGGAAATATTAGTTTACTTCTTTAATTTAAAGAAATCTGCTGCTGAGGCGCATCAATTGCTCGTAGAAGCATATGGTGAGGGTGCTTTGAGTGAGAGAACGTGTCGAGAGTGGTTTCAAAAGTTTAAAAACGGTGATTTCGACGTAGAAGACAAAGATCGCAGTGGAAGGCCAAAAATTTACGAGGATGCAGAATTGGAGGAATTATTGGAGGAAGATTCATCTCAAACACAAAAAGAACTTGCTCTAACATTAGAAGTCACTCAGCAAGCAGTCTCACATCGTTTAAAATCATTAGGAATGATTCATAAACAAGGAAATTGGGTTCCGTACGAATTAAAGCCGAGAGATATTGAACGCCGATTATGCTTAAGTGAAATGCTGCTAGCTAGACATAAAAAAAAAGGGTTTTTTACATCGTATCATAACTGGTGATGAGAAGTGGATATATTATGACAATCCAAAAAGAAGAAAATCATGGGGATTACCTGGCCACGCGTCAACAACAACAGCAAAACCGAATATTGACGGAAAAAAACTTATGCTGTGTATTTGGTGGGATCAGCTAGGTGTAGTGTATTATGAGTTGCTTAATCCGAGCGAAACAATTACTGGAGCCCTCTATCGAACACAATTGATGAGATTGAGCCGAGCTCTGAAGGAAAAACGACCTCAATACTATTCTAGACACGAAAAAATTATTCTTCTGCATGACAATGCTCGTCCACATGTTGCGGCTCCCGTGAAAAAGTACTTGGAAACACTTGATTGGGAAGTGTTACCCCACCCGCCGTATTCACCAGACATTGCACCGTCCGATTATTACCTGTTCCGGTCCATGGCACATGCTCTGACGGCGCAGCGGTTCACATCTTATGAGGATACCAAAAATTGGGTTGATTCGTGGATAGCCTCAAAAGACAAGGAGTTCTTCAGACGTGGAATTCGAATGCTGCCTGAGAGATGGGAAAAAGTGGTTGCAAGTGATGGGCAATATTTTAAATAAATTTATATTACCGTTCTTCTATAATAAATATTTAATTTGTGTTAAAAAACGGCGGAAACTTATTTGTAACCCTAATAAAAAAAAAATGCGGAATTTGCAAAAACTTTACTGAAAATAATTTGTAGAAAATAAAATAATCAACAAAAAAGATCTTGCAACATTTTGTGATAAGTCCGATAGTTTCGCCTGAAAAGTAAAAAGATCTCCAACTTTACTTCGAGCTCTAATAACTTCTGAACAGGTGGATTTATTAAAAAATGATAAGTGACCTTTTTTGTAGAGCGTTCGATTTCCTACAAAAATATGTATTAGTCTAATTGATTTTTCGATTTGTTAACGAGTTAAAAATGCTCAAAGTTAAAAATACATTTTGTCCCGTATTATTTAAATGGGAAAATCGAATTTTTCAATGAGTTAGGTCTGTAATCGACATAAAATTTTTTTTCTTGCGCGAAAATTTTTTGTTTGTGTTGAACTATGATTTTTTCCACATGCACTTCAAAAAAAAAAAATGTTGCTCCGAAATGACGCACCCTAATATATATATATATATATATATTTATATTAGACTGGGCCAAAAAAATGGACAATTTTTTTTTTTTTTGATACTGTGGAAATATTATTCCGGACAACAAAAAAAAATCGCTGTGCAAATTTTAGCTCTTAATATTGATATTAAGAAGTGTACTGTTATGACTATTAGTTTTTTGACAGAAATTTTATTTTTTACCCAGAACTTGTAAATGATCTACCTGAAAAATTTGATCAATGTATACTCTTAAAGGAAATTAAATTCCCTACAAAAAATCTTTCTTAGTAAATTGCCGTAAAAAGAGCTGTTTTCTTGTAACCATGCCTTAAACATTGATTTGTTTTTTAAATTCTTTGTTTCTATTTTGGATTTTTGTAACTACTAGAAATATTAAAATTTTTTTTAACTTTCCGCTAAGAAAATCGACGATTTTAAGAACATTCGGGGAAAGTGTGTGTGTGTGTGTGTGTGTGTGTGTGTGTGTGTGTGTGTGTGTGTGTGTGTGTGGGTGGGTGTGTGTGTCAATGGTCTATAACTTTTTAACTAATCAATCGATTTGGACGGTTAAGGTGGCAATCGAAAGAGCTTGTTGGCCATCAACTTTCCTGAAAATTTTCAGATCATTTGATAAAGCAGACTCGAAAATATTTGCGAATTACGGAAAAAAAATTATTTTTTTTTAGTCTTTTATTGATTTCTCAGAATCGAGTAGAACGGTCGACTTCAAAATCTAATCAGCTCTAGAACTTCATAAGCCGCGTCGAAGGCGACCTCAACCATCTCAATCGGTTGATTTGTTCGAGAGATATCATTGGAGAAAGAAATGGCAAAAAATTTTTTTTTTTCGATTATCTTTAAAGTGGCTCATCCGATGAATTTCAAAATCTCATTAGCTCTAGAACTTAACTGTTCTAAATATCTTCAAAACGGCTGAACCAATTGATTCCAAACTTTAATCAGCTCTAGAATTTAAGAAAATGCGCCGATTGCTACCTCAAACGTCAAAATTGGTTAACTAATTCAAAATCTATCGGCGCTTTAACATTAAAAATGTTTAAGCGTAAAAATAAAAATATAATGTGCAAAAATGTGTCTGAAATCATATCAACTATTTCTCTTTGTAGTCTCGTTCGATAATCATATAATGTCAACTAACTTGTTCTTTAGATTCAGTCATATTGTCAGCAATAAAATGAAAAAACTCAGTTTTTGATATTTTTTCGGGTATTTCATATATTATTGCTAGGACCTAAGTCAAAACTCATTTAAATCTTGATTTTGATGGTGTTGCAACCAAATATCCGATGACAAAATAACCGCGACAAGATAACCACGACAAAATAACCGCGGAAAAAATAACTGGACGACATAATAACCGCGGACAAAATAACCGAATATTTGATTTTTTTTTACAAAATATTGCTTTATATACATATTTATTCATATTTTCTGAGAAATAATTGCAAAAATGATGAATTTCTCATACATAACACCCTCAAAAATATAGACTAGAAGTATATTATTCATCATTTTTATTTTTCAATTTTATTTCATAAATTCGCGGTTCACTATTTGCTGTCGGTAAGTAACGATGTGGTGCCATCTATTATATTGTACATGAATTATAGTTACGTATGTAAAACGTATATTACTATTCTCACTTTAAAGTTTCTCGATGTTGTTTACGTGCTTTTGTGATTTTGATATTATAAATAATTTACTAATTACTAAATTTTTTTATTTTTGTTAATTTTATCTTGCCATTATCATTCGTCCTTTCTCAAAAATGGCGAAAGCAGCTCCTTCTAGACAGTTTTCTATTTTCTCGTAAGACCAGTGTTACGTCCGAGTAAATTTTTAGTTTTAATATTATTATCATTTTATTTTACTTTTATTGTAGTTTTTAAAATTTGTCTCAACACATAATTCATATTCGAATATTATATTAAGTGAAAAGGAATTTTAATCCTCACTATGGTCAGAGTGGCAGTTGACGCACTTCTTATCACAACTGCGCTCTAAAATAAGACTTAAAGTAAATAGTACCGTTGTAATGCATTTCTGATATGTTTTCTAAATTGAAAAATACTTAAAAATAAATTATGGTGTCTAGACAAATGAATGTTTAAATAAATAAAAATTAAAAGGTTTTAGGTAGATAATAAAATTTAACAATTTTAAATATTGTTAAGAGTAAAATACTAAAGCGAAAATACAATAAAATAAAATAGTAACATTCAAATTAAAAATAATAAAATATTAAAATATGATAATTTAATTTAAATAAAATGAAACATTAAAATATCAGAATTTAAAGACAAATAAAATATTAAAATATTAGAATAAAACTTAAACAAAATAGAAATAGAAAATTTCATTTAACAATAATTTAAGGAAAAATAAATCGAATTATTTATTAAGATTTATGAAAATAGTAATATCAACTACTTTTATAATTATTACTATTATTACATTTATTATCAGCAAAAAAGAACAGTGAGTTGAGAAGGACTGGAAGAAAGGGGACGAGAAATCAATGTAGAAGGGATAGTGTAGCCCCGAAACAATGATTTTCCGAAAAGAAGTGGAAAACTTTTGGGTAGAGGTGGAAGAACGTGGGAAGAGACTTTCCCCCAAATACGGAAACTTGAGAAACCACCCATTTTTCCGAAGGTCTAAGGAACGGACCCAAAAATAGTCAGTTGTGTCGTGAGTCCCGAACTATGAACTTAATACCCGTTATTCTTCCTATATCCAAGTGATCTCATTTTCATATAGTAAAGAGTAGGCTGCTAGCCACTTTGTTTTTAAAAACCTGATACAATGAAAGATGTACACGTAGTCGATTTTAAATATGAAGTAAGGAATAGGCCAATAATTATTTACCAAAGGATGAAGACCTTCGATCAACGCATATTTCAATAAAATATCCATGTAAAATTATCGCCATTTAATATGTAGTAAGTCCACGAAATTTAATGTCTCATATATTAATATTTTTGTACTGTATCATCAAGAAACATTCTCTACCAGTCATTTCAACTAGAGTAAGCTGGAGTATTACTCACATAAGCCACCTAGTTGATGGCACGTTCAAAATAATTAGATTTTTGTACTATACAGCGTAAAAGAAATAGTTGTCATTCGTATCTAAAATTTACTTAGTATTTATTAACAAGTTAAATTCCGAATAATTCTGTATTATATAACTTTGACTACAATCTTTTCATTTTAACTGTTTTTAATCGAAATTTGTTTGTAACAATATAGTTATTTATTTATAATTTAAATTCATGTTTTAATTTACACATTCCTTCACTAAGGTTTCTTGTTCCCGGTCTATTGTTCGAAAGACTAGGACCAAATATACTTAATAAGTCCGATTTTATAGTAGGTCGAGTTCTTCGCTCATAATTTGGCATCCTTAACACGTTGTCATATTATAGTCAAGGCTCAAAGCCTGCTTTTATCAAAAATCCGACGTAACACCAATAATAAAAAAAGTGTAACATAGCGTTGTGGTGATTATTACTAGTGTCACAACTTTTGCCCGTTTAAAAAGTACTAGGGAAAAAAATTAAAATCGGAGAATTTGAAAATTCGAAAGTCGTGATTTTTAATAACAAAGCAGCTAATTTCATAATTCATAATATTTATTTGAAATCCTGCATAAAAAAACAAAGACATAATTATGCTAGGACTAACAAAATAACCCGCCTTAAAAAAGAACCCGCCTAGAAAGTTATTCGAACATAATAAATTCAAACGATTGAATAGGAAAGAACGATTCGATAAAATAAAATTAATCAAATTCCTAAATCAGTATGACATTCTGACATCCTAAGCATAAGAGAAAAATAAAAAATCTGTCAATTGAATTACAATAATCCCACACATTTATCCACACTTAATCCTGCACATTTTCCTACACATTTTCCCAAACATTCAGCCACACTTCATCCCACACATTATCCCACACATTTTCCTATACATTTCCCACACATTCGGCCACACTTTATTCCACACATTAACCCGTACACTTTCCCACTGTTACGATCTCATCGTAAAATATTCGCCCTTTCCCTCTATGTTTTCGGATATCGATAGATGAGTGCCGGATAGCTCAACTGGTAGAGCACTCGGCGATATACCGACATGGTCTGGGTTCGATTCCCAGTTCGGGCTATCTATATTTTTCTCAATTTATCTATAAATTGTCTTATTGAGAAGGTTTGCATGTTTAGGTTTCCACTTATTAAATTGTCTTAATTTCTTACTTAATAATTAAAAATGTCTAGACCGCTGCCGTGGCAATTAAAACAATTAAGTCAAGGTCAAGGTACAAAAATGTATGTAAGTAAGCTATCATTTTCGTTTAAATTAATGATTATTTTGAATTAATAATTAAAATACTATCAGTAATTTATGAAAGATAATGATTGATACATAAATATACAAAATATAAAAAATACCCTTAAATATTCATCCAAATTAGTTTAAGAACCCATTTAATTTCGAATTTATTCCTAAAATAGATTGTAAATACATAATTTTAAATATCTTACAAATTTTGATTTTTTTTTTGGTAAGTAATTAATAAAATAAGCCGAAAAACTACTAAAAATATAAATATTATTTAATTATAAAATAATTAACCTCGAAATTTTGCTAAAATTAAAAATTTTAATAACTTTAACTTCATATATTTTTTAAAATAATAGTTTTAGAGATACAAGTCTTCGGACCTTTTTTATAGAAAATTAAATTTTCTACAAAAAAGTCATTTACGTTTTTTCTCTAGACTCAACCGTTCATGAGTTAACAGCAAAAAACCATCGATTTGATACGAAATTTGACATTAAAGACTCACAGGAGAGCTAGAGTTGAACTCAGAGCTAAGCAGATACTGACTCTTTTGAAGAGCATACAATTCTCTTTAAGAAAAACTTTGGACCCATACGATACATAAAAGTGGGGCTGAGTTTTATTAATTGAAAAGAAAAAAAACTAAATTTACGTGCTTTTAGCATGGGAAAACTTCAACGACGTTGTTCCAGTGGTTAATATTAATATTAAGAGCTCAAAATTGGACTGAATTTTTATTTTAACATATAGAACAAGATTTTCGATGGAAAGCGAAAAAAAAAAAATGTTCGTTTCAAACGGAGCACCCTAATATATATATATATATATATATATATATATATATATATATATATATATATATATATATTAGGTTTACAAATAAGTTTCCGCCGTTTTTTAACACAAATTAAATATTTATTATAGAAGAACGGTAATATAAATTTATTTAAAATATTGCCCATCACTTGCAACCACTTTTTCCCATCTCTCAGGCAGCATTCGAATTCCACGTCTGAAGAACTCCTTGTCTTTTGAGGCTATCCACGAATCAACCCAATTTTTGGTATCCTCATAAGATGTGAACCGCTGCGCCGTCAGAGCATGTGCCATGGACCGGAACAGGTAATAATCGGACGGTGCAATGTCTGGTGAATATGGCGGGTGGGGTAACACTTCCCAATCAAGTGTTTCCAAGTACTTTTTCACGGGAGCCGCAACATGTGGACGAGCATTGTCATGCAGAAGAATAATTTTTTCGTGTCTAGAATAGTATTGAGGTCGTTTTTCCTTCAGAGCTCGGCTCAATCTCATCAATTGTGTTCGATAGAGGGCTCCAGTAATTGTTTCGCTCGGATTAAGCAACTCATAATACACTACACCTAGCTGATCCCACCAAATACACAGCATAAGTTTTTTTCCGTCAATATTCGGTTTTGCTGTTGTTGTTGACGCGTGGCCAGGTAATCCCCATGATTTTCTTCTTTTTGGATTGTCATAATATATCCACTTCTCATCACCAGTTATGATACGATGTAAAAAACCCTTTTTTTTTATGTCTAGCTAGCAGCATTTCACTTAAGCATAATCGGCGTTCAATATCTCTCGGCTTTAATTCGTACGGAACCCAATTTCCTTGTTTATGAATCATTCCTAATGATTTTAAACGATGTGAGACTGCTTGCTGAGTGACTTCTAATGTTAGAGCAAGTTCTTTTTGTGTTTGAGATGAATCTTCCTCCAATAATTCCTCCAATTCTGCATCCTCGTAAATTTTTGGCCTTCCACTGCGATCTTTGTCTTCTACGTCGAAATCACCGTTTTTAAACTTTTGAAACCACTCTCGGCACGTTCTCTCACTCAAAGCACCCTCACCATATGCTTCTACGAGCAATTGATGCGCCTCAGCAGCAGATTTCTTTAAATTAAAGAAGTAAACTAATATTTCCCGCAAATGACGCTTACTTGGCTCAAATTTTGACATTTTCAACTTATAAAAATTATATTTTACCAATATAAAATCAATGATATTAATAGGTTATGTTGTTCTTGAATGTCCAAACTATTTTTTAAGCCGATTATCATCTACGAAAGCTAACCGAAACTCCGTGCCGTGCCATCTACAATAAAACGGCGGAAACTTATTTGTACTCCTAATATATATATATATATATGCATATATACATGAACATACATATGTACTATAATAACTAAAAGATCATTATGTATGAATATATAATAATTTTTCGGGAGTCAGTCAGTTATGCTTCCACACTCTGGGCCTGCCGGTGAGTAACTGGAAAACTCGTCAGCAGGGCAACTCCCTTTTTTAACAGGTCTGGAAGGGGTTGAGATCGTGACACCACACATCTTCCCACACATTTCCCACACGTTCAGCCACACACTTCCCACACATTTTCCCACACATTCAGCCAGACATTATCCTACACACCTTCCCACACATATTTCCACACATTTTCTCAAACACTCAGCCACATATTATCCCACACATTATACAACACTTTTTGAATCACATTCAGCCACAAACACTTCCCACACATTCAGCCACATATTATCCCACACATTTTCCCACACATTTAGCCACACATTTTCTTACATATTTCCCCACACATTATCTCCACACATTATCCCACTCATTATCTCCACACATTATCCCACACATCTTCCCACAAATTTTCCCACACATTATCCCAGACATTTTCCTACACATCCAGCCACACATCATCCTACCCATTTTCTCACAGATTCAGCTACATATTATCCTACACATTTTTCCACAAATTTTCCCACACATTATACCACACTTTCTGAAACACATTATTCGGTACTTTATCCTGAACATTTACCCACACGTTATCCCACACATTCAGCCACCCTTCATTCCTCTTATTTATCCACACTTTCTTTCGCACATTTTTCTTCACGTTATCCCACACATGCAGCCACACATTATCTCACACACACTTCCCACACATTTTTCCACACATTTAGCCACACTTTTTCCCACACATTATCCCACACATTTTCCCACATATTATCCCACACATTGAACCACACATTATCACACATATTCAGCCACACATTATTGTACACATTTTCCCACACATTATATTACAAACTATTCCACACTTTCAGCCACACATTATCCCACACATTTAGCCACAATTTCAGCTACAAATTATCCCACATTTTTAGCCACAAAGTATTACTCACATTTAGCCACAGATTCAGCTGCATTTTATCCTACACATCTTTCCACACATTCAGTAACATATTTACTTACACGTTATTCCACATTTTCAACATTACATTATACAACACATTATCGCAAAAAGTTTCGTCAAAGTTTATACAATAGAGAAATACAATTTTGTTTACAGTTATACGAGTCAGTAATTATTCAACTATTGTTCATACATTAATGGAATAATCATATGCTTTGAATCGTTCGAATTATTATAGCCAATTCATATATATACATATTAATTAGAGCAGACACATACAGGCAAAATAGGCATTCGTATACTTATGCAGAGTCAACACTTTTTTTTTACAATTTTGTTTCTCATCAAATGTCATCAGAGTTGTTTACATTTATAAAGGCATATTTCCCTAAATTCTCAATTGATAAATCATATCGCTTGTCGTGTAACGGGGTAAATTGAGTTTTATTATCAACCAAAATCGTGATTTTTCACGGTTGGTCATTTACCCTACCTGCAACCCCAAACGAGCATTCAATTAAGTTTTTCGACTTGTCGCCGGGCGCGCTAATTAAAAATGCTAATACGCGAGGCCCAATCATAATTAGGTAAAGGAGGAGTTTTCCGATCATTGCCGAAAATAATCGAGTGAAATTAATAAAACTGCAAGACTGCAGTGAAAGAGGACATTGGTGACTGGAACGACCGGACTGAACGGACACACACGGAGAGCCAATGGGACTGGGCGGCCATCGAGACAAGACTTGTGACCGGAACGACCGAACCAGACGGACCTAAAGTGAGAAGCCAACAACATAGACGCCATTATCAGACGCTGTTAATTATATCAGGTAAATTTATTTAATTGTCACTTGGTGAATTATTGTGGAACCAAGCGATAAAAATAAAATCAAATTGTTACAAGATACCAGGCAGGTAGCCGAAACCTTTTATTATCAAGAACTGATTGCGTCTAAATAGCAGGTTGAACGAGAGTTCGAGTATTTTGGCGAAGACGAGAATTTGATCCGAGAGAGTCCACACGATAAGGAAAATTCGAGACAACCCGGTTACCCCAGACATACACGGTCGAGAAGCTAATACACATACTAGAGAGAATAAGACGCGGACGAAGACAACTAATACAGAACGAGCGACGGAGAAAGAAATCAACGTGAATCGTCATACGTATTCTGTAAAATATTCCAGACAGGAAGCCGGAATATTTGTTAAGTAAAATACATAATTTCACGTCGTGTCCGCGAAGTATGGTAGTGTCTATTAACATGTAATAAAATAATCGAAAGCCGAATTCGACAATAAATAGCTTTGAAATTTCCAGGCAGGTTGTATGTCACTCGTCGGAAAATTCTTCTGGAATCTTCCAGGCAGGTAGTGTAAAGCATTGCCGGAAAATCAATTGCGTTCTGGTCAAATTATCTAGTCATTAATATTAAGATAAAATTAATTATAAGTAAATTACATTTATGAATCAAATAAAATCATTTAATAAAATTATAAACGTTAAAAGTGTCGTGAAATGAAACGGGAAAATAAATAGTTGAGTTTTGAGTATTGTGATATCGAAGTCGTGATAAATTGTTAAGCGGTCATATAAAATAAATCCTAAAACCGGCTTAACAAAATTGTTGATAAAAAAAGGATAACGTTTATAAGAAATTAGTTATTGGAAAATTTATTAGTGATTTTAAAATGGTAATTAAATAGATGGGAATTAATTTTAAATACAGAAAATAGGTTAATGGAATTTTATATTGGTAACAGTAAGAGTCAGTGAAAAGCGTAGTTTTGGAAATTGTTATAATTAAATAAGTTGTAAATAAGTGTTAGTGTTAAAATCACGTAGTGGGTCCAGGGGACCGCGTGAATTAGTTAAATAAGGTTTTGTCACGTAAAGGGTCAAGGTGTCCACGTGAGTTAATTGTAAAGTCGCGTAGAGGGTCATGGGGACCGCGCGGGTATGAAAATTAAGGTTTTAGCCACGTAGAGGGTCACGTTGACCGCGTGGAGTTCAGGTTAAAATAAGTGTGTGTGTAAAATAGTCCAGGGGACTCAGGGTGAGTGTGTGTGTGAGATTGCCAAAGGTAGTTGGCTTAGTTTAGTTTTATAAGATATATGGTATATAAGTTCAATAAGGGTTTAAAAGGTATAATAAAGGTTTATGAAATAAAAGGTCATAAGGTTATAAGGTTAAAAAGGTTTATTGAATGAATAAAAGTTAAAATTGTCAAATTATTTATAAATTATCCTTCCTCATCCTTCTCTTACAATTAAATAAATTACAACGACCCTGATGATCTAAGATCCGGCTCTGGGAGGCCGTTATTACTTCCAGTGGCGCCCTTGACAAAAGGACGACCAGAGTAGCAGCATAGCCCTGTTATAGTCGGTTAAAATATTTTTTAATCGTGAAAACGATCTTTCCGTGTCGCATGAAGTAAGTGGTGCAAAAGCCGTACACCTTACGTCATCCATGATCCATCCTTCTGGAAGTTCGATGTTTTGTTCGACCCGGAGAGATGTAAATATATTCATTATTTCAACTCTGGAACCCGTGTTATTTAAGAGGACATTTATCATTTTGTCCCTTATAACTTGAGGTACATTCAAATTCTCGGTTATATCGGATTATATGCCCGTAATAATCTCGGTAACAGTTTCTAACTCTAGTTGCTGCGTTTCTAATGTTTTAATTGCATCTGCTATTTTACAGAAATTCCGGTGGATAGTGTGGAAATCATTTTCCAATCCTGGAAGGGCCCATAATTCTTGAGCACGTACTACGACTGCAGCATCAGGGATCAGTGCGTTTATAACTGGTCCAATCGTCACATAAAGCTGTTCATAGTATGAAGCAGCCCGGAGCCACTCACCCCATCTAGTAATAACGGGTTCAAGTGGAAGCGGAACACCTGGGGCCATTTCATGAAACAGTGGTACCCTAGCTGGAGATTTACGGAAGACGGCTTTTGTATTTGCGATTATATCATTAGCATTTGCATACGTTTCTCTTATTGTTTCAGCCACTTGATGCAAGCCATGAGCTAGGCAAGAAACGTGAATTAATTTCGTAAACGTATTTTTTTAAGCCTCACTCCCGCAGCCATCCTGTACGCTGCAGCATCCGAAACAAATAACAAAAGTCTTTCATGATGAATATTTTCTGGTCACAGTATACTTAACGCAATGTTTACGAAGTTTTCTATTTCTTCAGCGTTAGCTGTAGGAAAAAAGCCACAGTAAAGTAAATGAGACACACTAGCTTGGTCAGGGAGAAGAGCACCTACGATCGCATGAGTAATACATTGACCAAATTTATCGGACGATTCATCAACTGATAAATAAATTAAATGATTACCTATTTCTTCCCAAATTTTTTTAAGTTTTAAATCATAGATTAAATCAACATATGATTTCCTCAAGGCTGTAGCTGAAGGGATTTGCTGAGTTGTATACTTTTCTAAAAATCCTCTAAACTTTAAATTGTTCAATTTCTCGAATGGAATGTTGGAAGCCAAAAGTGTCTCGGCAAGTTTATAATGAAACGTGCTCGTACGGGATGAACATTGAGATATAGCATCTGCAGTGGGTTGTACAGGTTGAGCTCGACGATCAGCAATAGATTGATGAGTGTTGTTTAAGGTGTCGTTCAATATCACGCCGTGTAACCGAATTCAATTTAATCTCACAAACCATGCAGTAAACAAAATCATTACCAACGTTGAGAGTGCCAGGTTTAATATTTATCTGCTGAACGATGCGTTGCCAACGACCAAGAAACGGAAGTATTGGTCTTGGCATAATTGGTTTAATATGTAATAGTCATTGATAAAAAAATTGATTGCTACAGCAAAAAAACACGTATCACAAGACCACCGGAGAAACAGAATTTGAAAACTCAGTGAACAAAAACAAAGGTGCTAAAGTCGTGATACCACGAGAGAAATTAATTTACTACTCTCAAGTTATTAACTGTATTAAATATTTAAGAGGAATCAGAATAATCGAAATCTTAATTGATTTATTTCATGACAACTGTCAGTTTGATTTTCAAGACTCGAACTTAGCCACTGAACAAAACAAAAACAATGAAAAGTTCGAACAGAAATATTAATTCTTTTTTTTATTACTATCCCAAGTCAAAATTTGAATCGTTGATTGAAAGTACTAAACGTTGAAAACATAAATTCAACCTCTGAAGACGTAAATGGCGGTGAAATAAATTAAATACTTAGTCGACGTATAAAAATGAAAATAAAACTTGCGTAATCGTAAATCGTAGATACAACCGTTCAAAACATTAAATAAAAAAATTAAACCGTATCGAAAACATTTCATGTCGAAAAAAATCATGTCTAGTAGCCAGAAAACAACAAATAAGAATACGCAGCATCGTTGAAAAAATATTTTGTGGCCTTGCAACAAAAAACTCTACTGACAGCCACTTTCTTAGGCTCCTTTTGGTCTTACAGACTATCTAGCAGCTCTGAGACAAAAATAAGATTTCTCAGCATCTTTAAAAAAATATTTTGGGGCCTTGTAAAAAAAAATTCTAGTAGTTACTACTTTTTCGGGCTCCATTGGGTCTTACAGACTCCCTAGCAGCTTTAAGACAAAAATAAAAATTCTTAGCATCTTTAAAAATATATTTTTGTGATTCGCAGCAGAAATTTTTTCTGATAGGTACTTTCTCGGGCTCTGTTGGTCCTTACTGACTACCTACTAGCTCTGAGACAAAAATAAAATTTCTCAGCGTCTTTAAAAAAATGTTTTGCAGCCTTGCAAGAAAAAATTCTAGTAGTAACTACTTTCTCGGGCCCCATTAGGTCTTACGGACTCCCTCGCAGCTTCGAGACAAAAATAAAAATTCACAGCATCTTTAAATAAATATTTTGGGGCTTTGCAACAGAAAACTCTTCGGACAGCTACTTTCTCGGGCTCCATCGGGACTTACAGACTACCTAGCAGATCTGAGATGAAAATAAGAATTTTTAGCTTCTTTAAAGAAATATTTTGGAGCCTTACACAACATTTAAAGTAAAGAGGTCCTAATATTTTATTTCTATATAACACAATCAACATTTTTTTACGTCTCATGATTTTTATGTATTCTCCTTATCTCTCTTTGGATGACGGAGAATATTACACATTTGTGTCACACAAATTTGAAATGCTTTATGACCTATCCATTCTTCGGGTGAGGTTTGAAGCTTCACAAATTCTGTAAAAAATAGTTATAAATAATTTTGTTCTTATTTCATTAGTGCTATTATCAATGAGATAATAGCATGATTATATATAATTAATCGATTGAATATCAATAGTTAATTGAACTTTGCTTTCTATTCGTTTAAAATAGCAGAGAAATTCCTGTCTACCATGAAAGTAGATCAGTATAAGTGTTGCAAAGTTTCCGGTATTCAAATGATTACGAGACGCTATTTTTCTACGAAAATTAGGTTAATGAAACAAGTGTATCAAAAAATTATTTACTTGACATGCTTTCAAAATTTCCGGTGGAATAGCTCTCTTAACACCTTTGCCTTGACCAGTTATGCTCATTACTAGCAACTCATTGCTAAATACATTTTAAAGTAAGTCTTGTAAGCTTTCTAGGGTTACTTGTGATTTTGATCATTTCTTCATAGGATTCATTCGAAACAAACACTTCACTTTGTGGTAAAATTTCAATTTTAGTAGGACTTGAATTTGATGTGGATGCAAGACTATCATTATTTATTTGGTTTCTTATTCGTATCGTTAACATTATTGGTATTAATGTTTGTGTTTGAATTAAAATTGGTAGTATTTATCGTAGGTTTGATGTAGTCGGTTAGGTTATTGTCAGTATTGTTAATGTAAATATTATTGTGATCAGTGTTCTCGTAGTTTGTCGTATCAGAATTAGTGTGTTTATTACGTGTAGTGCTGATATCAGTCCGGTCAGGAACAGTAGTATTGTCAGTCATAGTAATGTTACCGTCATTGATATCAGTATTATCAGTGCATGAGTTGTCACAGTCTGTAATATCAGTATCAGTATTTTTGATATCAGTATTATTATTATTATCATAAGTTTTGTCACAGTCTACAATGTCAGCATCATGATTGTTATTAACAGTTTTGTCAATATCTGTAATATCAGTATCAATGTCAGCATTATTGTTAGTATAAGTATTGTTACGGCTTACAATCTCAGTATCACTATTATTAATGTCCAATTTGTCACAGTTTATGTCGTCAGTATCAGTATTGTTAATGCCAGTATTATTATTGAGAGTGTTGTCATAGTTTGCATTATCAGTATCAGCATTTTTTAAACCAGTATTGCACGTCTCAACGCAAAGCGTGAGCTGTGCTTTACTCTCACTCTCTCAAGGTCAAGCAACTTTCTCGGTTTAAATTGCTTTTATCCGATCATTTTTGCACTTGGAGTATTAAATGAGTTCACAAATATCAACAATAACAGTTTTCTATGACAATAGATACTTTAAAAAACACTATTTTTTATAAATAGTAAAAA
This sequence comes from Microplitis deprimator, assembly GCA_964016945.1. Lineage (NCBI taxonomy): Eukaryota > Metazoa > Arthropoda > Insecta > Hymenoptera > Braconidae > Microplitis > Microplitis deprimator. The sequence continues at coordinate 12,196,663 of OZ024708.1, read as the reverse complement.
AAAAACCGTTCTTGAAAAAATATTTCGGCGGACGTCGGGTTGTCTGTATGTCCGGATGATGTATGTGGTCACGATAACGCCCAAAAAAATTCACTTTTTGAGTCAATTTTTTTTTTTCATTTGCTTCAGTATCATTCTGAGTAATAGCCTATTTTTAAAATTACTGTCTAATTCAATGTAATTTAATTAAAAAATAAATAAATTCATTAACAGTGAACAGTCTTTTTTTGTATATCTATATATATATATAAAAAATAGTTCAATCTTTGGCCACTCATAGGCGCTTCAGATCATCTCAGTTTTACTTTATTTCATTTTAAACAAATTCTAAATATTTTAGTCATTAAATATACAAAAAAAAATCACAATATTAATTAACAAATAAACTCAAGAACTTTTTTTTCAATAAAATTTGTTACACGCAGAGACATAATAAAAACAAAAATACCTGGTATATACTATATACTATATATTAAAAACTTGGCACCCCTGATTACTTTCTCTGATAGCCACGCTGCTGTCAACTTACTGTAAATCTGCGGCCGCAATCGGACGTCAAGTTAACGGCAACTTGTGTATAACTTTCCAAGTTGAAAGAAAGTTGAAGTCAAATTACCATTAACTTCGAAAAAATTTTCGTTCCAGAACTAGCAGTAGATTGATTACAAATTAGTCAGTGAACTGTAGTAAAAATCAGAAAAGTCTGGAATTGATGTATAAAATGCGTAAAGTTAATGGAAATTGTTGTAATGTCAAGTCTTGCTCCGCAAACCTTGATATCAGAGCTTGTACACATGCGGTAATTAATGCCTGTCGTACTAAAGTTGGCACTCATATATAAAGAATGTTATTATTTTTTTAGTTTGTCCACTGGAACGTGGTGGGGCACTTAAGTCGCGAAAAAATAAATACTATTCGCGGGAGAATTTGAAACAAATTTTTTCTTTTATTGTATTTAATATTTTTACGGAGTATTTATATACTTAAATATTTGGTAACTGATAAATGATTATTTTTGTCATAAAATGAGCGTTGAGACGTGCACTTTTGGATTTTCCAAACTTTTATCGTTTTCAGAATTGTCAGTATCAGCATTATTGGTGTCAAAATTTCGAATTTTAGAACTGTCCGTCGTATTCCCAGTATTTGTTTCGAATGAATCATTATTGACAGTGGTTTAAACTTGCCCAGTAACAACTCCATCAGTATTGACTTCTAGCTATTCCAACCATTGTTTATTCTCTACAATTAAATAACTATTTTTACAGTGGGGTAAAAAAGAGTTCAAAGAAAAAATTGAGTTGTTGGCTGCTTAGAAAAAAAATTATTACTTCACATCCCACTGTGAAAATTAAAGATTATAACTACAAAAAAAATCGGTCTGTCAGTTGACCCTGCGGGCCAGCCTCGAAACTTCCCGCAGTTTTCGAGCTCCTTGAGCTCAAAAACATTTTCGAGCTCGAAGAGCTCGAAAATACTTTTGAGTGCCTTTGTTTTTGAAAAATAACGTTTTTTACCATTTTTTCTCCAACAATATCTCTCGAACGAATTCACCGATTGCAATGGTTAAGGTGGTGATTGACGCGTTTTATTGAGTTCTAGAGCTGAAAAAATTTTAAAATTGATTTATCGAGTCGTTTTTGAGAAATTTCAAAAAAAAAAAAAAAAATTTCTTTTTAATTCTTCCGTTCACGGTTTCTCTTGAACGAATGAACCGATTCTGATGGTTTGAGTGGCATTCGACGCGGCTTATAAAGTATTAGAGCTGATTAGATTTTGGAATCAATCCATCGAGCGAATTAAACGTTATTTGAAAAAAACATTTTTGAAAAAATTTTATTTTTGGAATATCTCCGAACGTACGCTACCGATTAAGCTCAAATTTCCAGTGCTTATAGTAAATAATAAGCCGCGTCGAATGACACCTTGATGATCAAAATCGGTTCATCCGTTCAAAAGTTACAGAATATTTACATACGTACGTACGTACACTCGGACATCATCTGGAATTTAGTCAAAATAGCTTCCTAGAACCTCAAAAAGTCGACATCTGTTGGAATTTCGATTTTTGAAAATCGGGGTGAAAACAATAATTTCCCGAAATTTTTGGAAATCTTCGATTTTCTTAGCGGGAAGTTAAAAAGTTACTAATTTTTGTTAGATTTTTGACAATCACACTTTTATCTGAATCTAACGTATCAAAATTCGCATAATTCATTCGGATTTTTCGCATGCAAGCATCTGCAAAAGTGTATGCATGTGTGCACTGGAAATTGAGCTCAGTCGATAAATCTTGTATATTTATGGGCTTTGAAGACTCAGAAATACACAAATAATATTCGAAGAGTTCGAGAACAACAGGAAGTTTAATAAATAGATCCAAAGAATCAACCGCTTATCATTAATCATGCAATAACTCAAAATCGAAAAAAATACAAAAAATAACTATTGAAAATGCAGAAACTTACTATTTTGAACAACTAGTTTACCAAGATGAATTTGTTTTCTGTATTCAACGAGACAATAATTAAATTTTGTGTGCTCAATGATTTGCTTCGTCGGAATAATACTGAACGTATTATTTCTTGGCCATAAAATCAAAGCATACATTGCTGTAGATATGTATTTATGGGTTTATTAAGTAATTGATTTGTTGGTCAAATATATTCTTTTATTGGATGGTTGATTGATTAATTAATTTCCTTATTAATAGGTAAAGATGTAATTGTAATTTTGAACGAGTTTTGACAAATTTCAAGTGTTAAAATTTTAATTATATATATGCATACAAACAAAACAACTGAAAATATTAATATTTAGAATCAAAAAATAAAAATGAAGACAAATGAATTAATGAAATGTTAATCATAAAAAATAATTACACTTCTACACAGTCGAAATGAAAAAAGTGTCTCTCCAATTGATGTCAAATCTACTCGAAGCAAAGAAAATTCAGGTCTTCATCCTCAAGAAATAATAGAGAATTTAGTCCTCAATTAACAGTATTTCTCGGATGAGAACGGCTGAATGTGTGGGACAAATACAGGATAATGCATAGCTGGGTGTATAGTAAAATGTGTGGGATAATGTGTGGGAAAATGTTTGGGATAAAGTGTGGCAGAATATGTGGGAAAATTTGTGGGATAATGTGTGGAGATAATGTGTGGGATAATGTGTTTAAAAAGGCGGCATAATGTGTGGCTGAATGTGTGGTAAAATTTTCGGGATAATGAGTGAAATAATGTGTTTCAAGAAGTGTGAGAAAATTTGTGGAATAATATGTGGCTGAATGTGTGGGAAAATGTTCGGGATAATATGTGGCTGAATGTGTGGGATAATGTGTCAGAAAATGTGTGGCTGAATGTGTGGGAAGATGTGTGGGAAATGTATGGGATAATGTGTGGGATAAAGTGTGTCTGAATGTGTGGGATAAAGTATAGGTGAATGTGTGGGATAATGTGTGGGGAATTGTGTGGGAAATGTATGGGATAATGTGTAGGATGAAGTGTGGCTAAATGTGTGGGAAATGTGTGCGATGAAGTGTGGCTGAATGTGTGGGATAAAGTGTGGCTAAATGTGTGGGATGGAGTGTGGCTGAATGTGTGAGATAAAGAGTGACTGAATGTGTGGGAAAATGTGTGGGATAAAGTGTGGCTGAGAGTGTGGGATAATGTGTGGGAAAATGTGTGGCTGAATGTGTGGGATAATGTGTAGGATGTAGTGTGGAATAATGTGTGGGATATGGTGTTCAATAATGTAAGGGAAAATGTGTGGGAAAAAGTGTGGAAAAATGTGTGGGATGAAGTGTGGCTGAGAGTGTGGAATAATTTGTGGCTGAATCTGTGGCTGAATGTGTGGGATAATTATAATTTAATTGACAGATTTTTTATTTTTCTCTCATGCTTAGGATGTCAGAATCTTATACTGATTTAGTAATTTGATTAATTTTATTTTATCGAATTGTTCGTTTCTATTCAATCGTTTGAATTTATTATTTTTGAATAACTGATTTTTTAAGGTGGGTTTTTTTGTTAGCCCTAGCATAATTATGTCTTTGTTTTTTTATGCAGGATTTTAATTCAATATTATGAATCATGAAATTAGCTGCTTCGTTATTAAAAATCACGACTTTCGAATTTTTAAATTCTCCGATTTCCATTTTTTTCCCTTGTACTTTTTAAACGGGCAAAAGTTGTAACACTAGATATAATACAATATTCACATAACGTGGCTGCGGTTTTTCGTATTAAGTAAATAATTGACTCTGCTGATTATGGTTAAAATGTATAACTTATTGTTTATGTATTTTATGTTTTCGTTTATGAATTGAATTGAATAATTATGCTGAAAATTCCAAAAATTAATTATGTCCGTGATAATGAGTTAAGAATATGTGATTTAATTGATTAAAAATTAAAATAAGTGTTAATTTGATCTTAATGCATTTTGCCGACTGATCAATAAGTATTATGTTTAACGTATTAAGTAAACGTAAATCTTATATATTTGAAGTAATTGCAGTTAATATAACTCGTTGATTGATGTTGTTTATTAATGTGTAATATGAAATTTTGATATAAGTCAAATACGCGTTTATTGTTAAAAAATTAATAAATTTATTATTTTCATGATAAATATATTTGGATTTATTTATGTCTTCAAAGTGAATTCATATAATATTTATTCTGTTGTGTAATTATTTTGTCCATGGTTATTTTGTCCTCGATTATTTTGTCGTCCGGTTAATTTGTCGTCCGGTTGTTTTGTCCGCGGTTATTTTGTCCTTCGGTTATTTTGTCCGCGGTTATTTTGTAGTGGTTATTTTGTCTTCGGTTATTCTGTTAGGGCACCGATTTTAATCTCTGGCATTGATTTTTGTTTCAATACATTTATAAGGGAATAAAAATTTAAAAGCCGCTTCTTCATTAATGATTTTCGATTCTTAACTTTTCAAACTCTAGCATATAATGTAACTTGTTAGAGCTTGAAAAGCTCATAAAAAATAATTGCATGTAATAGCATTTTCGAGCTTTAAAACAGCGGGAAGTTTTGGCTTGCCTGCAGGGCCAACCGACGCCCAGATTTTTTATTATGCACGGCCCCAGAGTAATCCAGAGAAAACCATCGATAAAAAAATTTTACAAATTTTTGCTCGTCTTAAAAACGGTCTACGGGCTTCAATAAATTTTTTTTAATAATTGTGATCGATTTTTGATTACTCCGAAACCATGTATAATAAAAAAATTCCAAAACCAGATCAGAAAACTAGACACTTGAAGCTATAATTTCTCTTTTTTGTTTTTGTTGTACGACCATTTTCCTTTGAGCCTGTTGAAAATCACTTAAAAATTTGAAGTTTTTCTAATATCCCTTAATTTTTTTGGCTGGTGTATTTTGATATTATTTTAATCATAAAATTTCTTATTAAATATTTTAACTTATATATTTTTAACATCGAATAATCAATAGTAGGCCATGTTAAATTATTTTAACTGTTTTTTTTGCTTTCTCGCATGATTTAATCATCAAATTTGATTATTGACAATGAAAATATAATAAAAACTTTGAATATCCTAATGATACGAATTAAAATTCTGAATCAGGGAAAAATGTAAAAAACTTTACTGGAAAATCGGGAAATATCAGAGAATTCTGAAATCATTTCGTTGTGGCCACCCTATTTAATTAAAAAAAAAAAAAAAAAAAAAAAAAAACTATTTTTACCCAGAGAAAATTTTTTCAAAGAAGAAAATAGGATATTTTAATTTAAGAATTTATTTTTGGAAATTACTTTCTTCTTGACCTAAGGATTCCTTTTTTTTTGTGTATGAGGATAAATTCTATGTTTCTCCGGAAAGTTGACGTAGTACTACAGCATTTGACAATGCAAAACCTGTAATCTATTAAAAAAAATAATTAAAAAATTAAAGTATTCAACATTTAGCTTTAAACTTACTGCCTTGAAAGTTTGTAAAGATAGAATATAAAATAGTCCTCCGTTAAAAAGGATCGGTTTTTGGGCACGCATCAAACTAAACTTTATCATTTGATTTATTTCAACTGTTATTTGTCGGTGTTCACCACTAAATTTACCCTTGTGATTAACCATTGATTGCTCCCAATTGCATGAATAAATTGCATCTGCAGTTTTCAATCCCTGAAAATGTTCAAGTTCTTACAGTTCATCTATTTAAAAAATATTTCTCTAAAAGGACGCATTTTTTATTTAAGTATCCTTCTATCAAATAAGAAATACAATATTTAATAATTAGTGTCCAAATAATCATTTCTAATCCATTTAAAGAGTAACTAACCAGTTCTTCAATTTTCGTTGCAAGGAATGAAAATAAGAATAACTCAACTGTAACTCCCGTCCAGTATTCTGCCATACTCATTAACTTCATTATACATTCGATACTTGACTAATTAAATAAATAATCTAAATTATGAATCGCTGATTATATTCACACATAAGACGGTACACATGCACGAGCCAAATAATAACTGAGTTGGAGTCATTTTTTGATAAATAAATAAATTATGAAATATAAATTATATTGAAAGTTCTAAGTATAATTTTTTTTCACAATCTATCACACTGTCAAAAATCACCGGGGTAAGTCCAAGCGGTGTAGGTGTTAGAATCGGCGGTGTTAAATTTCAACAACGAAAGCGCTGTGAAAATAACGCCGCCGCCGGTGTAGATATTCTTCACCGGTATTAAAATATTTTACTTTGTGAATATTTTTACGTACTCGATCACTATACTTGTTAATAAATGATATTTTTTATTAATTTTCATAAAGAACTGACATTTTCTGTGTTTTATAATCACGGAAAATTCCGCGGAATCTACCGGAACTCACCGTAAAATTACCGTATTTGATTACGGTGGCATTACCGTAACCTATGGTAGTGATACCGTAAAATCAGATCCGCCAGGGTATTACTCCGCTTTTACAGCGGTTACCCCGCTTTTACACTGGTTTAACACCGGTATTTTAACACCGTCGAATTACGCCTCCTACACCGGTCTAATTTCATTTTAACATCGGGCGGAGTTAAAATGAGTCCGTTTTTAACACTTTTTTTGCAGTGTAGATATTAAATATCTTTTAAATCGCCTCGAAGAAATTGTTGGATTTAGTTACTTTAGGTACATAGAGAAAATTGAAGTGAGATAGGATATCAAAGAATTTTTCAACTTTTACGATTTTTTTTTGTTTTTTTAAACGTTTTCTTAAAATTTTTATATTTACAATTTTGCATCAACAAAAACTTGAAATTTGTTGAAAGCGCTGGTTTTTTAACCCGTTCAGAACACACGGGATCCATAGGACCCCAGATGAACTTTGAAGCTATTTTAAATTTAGAATATATTGTATAAAAATATATCAATTTATAGGGAGTTTAATAAATACTGATTGCCTAAATATAGGATCTTGTGAATTAGGTTTGAATTACAACTTTTAAGAGCCCGATTCCCTCACGGTACATAAAGTACCCAAACTTATTATGATGTACTGAAAAAAATAATCCCTAGCAGCAAGCGATTATTTTTTTCGGTGCAGACTTAGAGCTGACGTCTATAAAAATTCTTTCAAGTTATTTTTTGACTCGATTAATTCTACTGCTAAATTAACTTTTTTTCTTTTACATTAATTTCAATTGTCGATACTTCCAATGAAATTAAGCACAGAGCCACTGTACTGTCAAGACACAGAAGAAATATTGGATAACTGGATACATTTTTTAATTTATCGACGAATCTGAAAGTTGTTAATAGAATTTAATACAAAAAATTTTGAAAACATAAAAAAGAATTAATTAGATTTTCTCATAACACACTCTAAAATCTCTTGATGATGTATAAGACAGTTTCTTAATTTCTTCTTAAATTTATTTATTGCTAAATCACTATTAGAAAATCTGAAAAATTTTAATAATTATCAAATTATTTTATCACCATACTTCTTATCATTTAATCACCTTGAAGATGATAAAACATCTCTCTCTTTAATTAAAGTATCATTTAATAATTGAATATTGAACGATATATTATACAAGAAAATAACATTAAGTATATCGCTAAATGCGATTTCAAGGGAACTCGTAATTGCGCTAGTTAACTGAAAAGCAAACGTCACTATATATTTGTAATGACTATCAATAACCCATGGGTAAACTCCTGGATACGGTAAATTTCTAGTGTAATTTGTTTTTACAATTTTTAAAATATAAATATTGTAATAATCGTATACAATAGGATTTATACACCACTGTATTACACCCGATAAACAAATAAAAAACCATATCTGCGTAAATTTTATCATTTTATGTTGAAAATTTATTATTTGTAGATTGTACTGATAATGCTCTGTAATAATTATTATTTGATTAATCAGCATATGTTTACAGTAAAAAATATTGTGTTAAAATCAACACAATCTGTGTGCTAGAAACGGTCCACACAATATCTGTGTTATTATTCAACACAAACTATTTGTGTTGAATTTCAACACAAAATTCGAATTATATGAGAAGTAACTTCAGCACTTTCTAAATGTTAATGGCAACACGGGAAAAATGTTAACTTTTACAATTTATTTTTGTGCCAAGAATTATTTTTAGGTTATCAAAAGTATCAACAATTATTATTCAACATGAACTATTTTGTGATAGTAAACATCCCTGTGGAAAAACTCTCATAAATTCTTATAAGATATTGAATATTTTTTATAAGAATCTATGAGCTCCGAAAATATCTATGAGATTTAAAAAAATTCTCATATGAATCCTTATGAGAATCTATGAGTCAAAGCTTTTAATCTTTTCCTATCATGATTTCCGTACTAGATTTTTAAAAGAATGAGTAAGATTTTTCAATTTATGAGATTTTGTGACTCGAATTCCACCAACGATTATAAGATTGAATAAGTACTTTCACTTCTATAAGATTGTTACAGTTTATTCTAATGTATCTTCAATAAGAATTGATCAGGCGAATTCCGATGTTATAATACTTACAAAATCTCAATAAGATTATTTTTTTATACGAAATTTTTAGAATTTATAAGTTTTAATAAAAGTTATCCTAGGAGATAATATCTTATTGAATATCATAAAATATTTATCATATTTTATGAGAAAATATTTAACAAGTATTTCTTAGAAATTTTATGAGAGTGAATCAGGAATCACGTGGACAAATGCAGACCTTTTTCTCATAAAAATTTTATGAGAATTAGTAAGAAAATCTATAATCGAATTAACTTGTAAAAACTTAAAAAATTCAATTTTAATTTAAAAGCTACGTGATTTATGAGTTTTCGTAAGTTTTAGTTACAAGGCTATTACTTATAAAATATTATGGAGTACTTATGAGATTTTATAAATAATTTCCATTCACATAGAGTATTAATTTTATCAGATTCATTCAAAAATAATTGCTTAACTTTATTTTTTTTTTCGGAATTTACACCAAAAATACTAATATAATCACTTTTTCTTGTACTTTGAATATTTTAACTGTCCGGAGATATGGAGAAGGGGAAAGTTACCGGTGCTAGGCAGCAGCAGCGGGAGTAGTTCGGTGCTCGCCACGAGATCGCGCCTACGATTTGTAGTGTCCCTGTTAAGACATTTATTTCAGAAGTATTATATTCCAAATTTCAATACGATTTTGTTCGAGTACCCTTCTGTCGTTTGACAGAGCGACAAGTACCTTTTTGGATTGTACTATAGTATATCCTATAATACATCATGACTTTATTATTTAATATAAATGTTTACTTGAGTAATTTTTGATGAATAAATAAACTGACTCAATTTCATAGATTTTTCGGGAATAGATTGCTGAGGATTTTCCGCGTAAATACTCATAAAAATATTCTTGAGTATACATAATGAAAACTTTTTAAATTCATGCTAAAAAATTCAATAATTTAGCATATAAACCTTAATCAATACTAAAGAAACTGTAACTTAATTAATTTCATAAATTTTTTCGTTACTATATGGAAAATTACTGTACTCACATTGATTAATCAGTATCAAATCTTATATGATTACTTCAGAAATCGTCTCATACAATCTTATTCATTTCCAAAATCTACGCAATTGTAAACTTTACATTTTTCGAAAACTTATAAATACTTATAATCACAAAATTACAGCTTCTGTTTCTTATAGATTCTGATCATTTAAATAAGAATTTTAAAAAAAAATTTTTTTTGATGCACCATCTATGAGAAAATAATTGTATAAGAATTTTTGAGATTTTTCTCGGACAAATACTGATGGTTTTCTCATAGCCAATTTTTTTTTATGAGATTTTATAAGACTTTTTCCACAGGGATGATCCTAAAGTTAGCAGACAGATAGCAATTTTCGAATTTTTTTTTCAACAAATCATTTACGAAAAAAAACATGAACATAAAAGTATGCGCATGTAGAAAAAAAAAAAACTAGTGATTTTTAAAATACTTTTTTTTAAGCGATACGAATCACAAACTTTGTCAACTTTATTTTTTGATGTCCAATTAAAAATAAATAAAACCAATGTCACAACAATAATAACTAACCAAGCAGAACTGGTGCTCAATGGCGCTTCTCGCGTGAATACAAGAAAGAAATTTTTTTTTAACATACTTCAACTGTCGCTTCAACACTTTTATTATGTCGATTTCAAAATAAGACTTGTATAATAAACGTTGATAATTTCGATTTTTGTACTAGGAAACATGCTTAAAGTGTTAAATAGTAAATCGATTAAAAATTTTAAAGTAACACAGAGAATTGTGTTGATTTGGCTCAAAATAATCAACACAAAAAATTCAACACGGACCGTTTTTAACACAGATACACAATATTTTTTACTGTATTTATGATTTTCGATTTATACCTTTATCATTTTCATTATATTTGAGACAAATCCTATGACAACGTTTCATTTTTACCAGAATATTCTCAATGTCATTCATTTTCATAATTATACAAATCCATTTAAACAATCCAACCGAATGAAATAAAGCTGGATTCAAATGACCCGCGAAGCTTGTCAAGTCATAGCTGTTAGAAATATCAATAGCTTCTGATATAACAAGCAGTGAGCTCACAGTTAACAAAACTATATTTAGAAAAATGTTTATTATATTTTTACTAAAAGTTGAAGATGAATTTTTTTCCCAAAACTTAATATGAGTTATAGCTCTGAAAATATTGTCTACAAATTTCTCAAAATCCATTGAAGTATTTTTTCAATTCATCGGCGAATCTAAAAAATATAATAATTGTGGAATTAATAAGCAGTTATAAATATTTATTCATTACTTATTAATACTACTAGGAATGATGATATAAAATTATAATTCCTGATTATGTTGGTCAATGGTAAATGAAAAGAAGGTTTCGTATGTACTGTATTTTTTTTTTTTATACCTCCACCGTATCTTTATTTGTATTCACTTAATATAAGTGGAGAAATAAAAAAAAGTACCGTAAGTACTTGCACTACCATTTCCACGTCTTATCTTACATATACTCCTGATATAAGTACATCGGAAAATTACGTGCATTACTCCATATACGTTGGAATTCCAATGTACACAAACAAGTTGCGTGAACTTGATCCTTGTATATTTTTTTTTTTTTTACCAGATTCGATGAAAATTACAATCAATTGAATATTCATATAATGTTTTTCATTTTGGTATACATATAATTAATTCGATAAAATTTCATACTTACGTATTTTAAAAATGTTAATAATAATTGCTAATAATGATTATTAATTTTCAAAAACATCCTCACTTTGGTGAATATTTGAGTTATGTCGGGTAAGATAAGGATTTAGATTGTCCCCTTTGGGTGGTTGCATAAAGACTGACCAAGTATGAAAGCGTAAGAGGTCACAGACCTATAAACTGATGCTCTAGAACTTTAAAGTAAAACTTGAAAGCTGATTGAAAACTCCAGTTTAATATAATGATACCGTAATTTATGGAAATTAAGGTAGACTATTTTCTACGAAATCTGATGCAACCAACTACAAAGATACATTTAATAGCTAATATGTATTCCACGGCTTATACAAACGGAATAATATATAAGTTAATTTTGCGATATAACTTTCTGCATTATTCTCATGACACGAAGTTTCCTCACTATGATTAAAATTACAAACGACATGCTATCATAATGACATCTAAAATGTATGAAGCGTTTTAGTTACTATTACTTAGTATCTATAGATTTAAATTAAATAAGACAAGTTTTCAATTGCTAATGAATTTTCTTATTTTTTGAAGAGAAGCTTCTTTACACGTGTTTGGAATGGGGGCCTATGACAAAAAAAGTGAAATGTGGTGAAAAAGTGCAGCGGAAATGAGCGAGAAAGATCGAGTGAGAAAGGGTGTGGTGCTGACTGATTCCTCTCTCTTGTATTATGTATGGATCATTTGTATATATTCACGTAGGGGAGGGTGGAGCAAGAAGACCCTCTCCAAAAATTTGACCAAGAAATTTTGGTTTTGTTTCTTCTAATTACCATAAATTCGATATATTTGCGTATTTTCGGCCCTGCACATGGTATCTGGTGTAAAATGGACCAGCTGGAAGTTTTAGAAAACGCTGTAAGCTATTAGACCTTGCGGGCCAGCCGTAAATTCTTGATTTTTTTTTTTTTAATTTATTTCATCAATATCTTTGGAAATAATGAATCGATCTTGACATTTTCAGGCAGCTTTCTGATCTTTAGCATTGGAAAACATTTTTAAAATATTTGATAAATAATATTAGGAGTTATTTCGAATAAATGAAGTAAATCGTTGTTTTTCGTATTTTTAATTACCAATATCTTTTAAAATGATGAATTTGACGCAGTTTTTCAATCACTAATGTTAATAAAAATACACCCTCATTAATTAGTTAAACGATTTAGATTTTATCAGAAAAAAATTCTTTTTCACATTTCTTTGGACAACAGTTTCTCTTAAACGAAAAAGCCGATTTCAATAGTTGAGGTAGCATTCGACGTGACGTATAAAGCTTGAGAGCTAATTAGATTTTGGAATTATTCCACTGAGTACATAAACTACCCGGGAAAAAATCATCAGGTCTGATCATGCCTGAATATTGGCCAGCCATGAGCATGCATGATCATGGCTGGTCAGGCATGATTGTGCTTTTTCGTGCACGATCACGCATGCTCATGGCTGGCCAATATTCAGGCATGATCAGGCCTGAGCAAGCACAATCCCTCAAATTATTAAAAAAAAAAGTAAAAATCATGATAAGTCAATTTGAAATTAACTTATTTTGTGAGTATTATTGTGTAGTTAATGTTTACTGGTTGAAAAGTACTTTTGAAATTTTACCCGCGATGGGTCTCGAACCCACGACCGTCATGTTAGGAAGCACGTCCACTGTCCACTAGGCTGAACTATCTTATTCAGTTTACGACGATTTTTAACATCTTTTGAAACCTGAAGGTTATAAAAAATAAAATATTATTTAAAATCGATCTTGATTTAGTTATTAAATCTTTTCTGAATAATGGATGAAAAGAATTGTAGTTATCAATTCCCTATCCAAAAATTCCCATAGAATCCAATCAACTGCGACAAAAATCGCATAGAAACCAATACAGTCTATAGGATTCTGTGCGGTTTTTGTCGCAGTTAAGTGGATTCTATGGGAATTTTTGGATAGGTTTACGAGCAAATTTGACAATTACATTAATCTTAATTATTAATTAAAAAAAAAAAAGCAATTACATTGAGTTTCATTATCATTTTGGCAAGAATTTATTATTTCAATTCTTTAATTAATTCGAAAAAACAATTTTTAATTAATTTCATTTAAATTATTTTTCGGAAAAAAAGATTGGTTTTCGTTATTAATTGAACCAAAAATTATAAATTAAATATCCTTGATTACCAATTTAAAAATGATGATTTTAACTACTATCGACAAAATAAGAATAAATGTTTAAATATTCGAAGTTTTTCATAAAAAATATATGATTATCCTTAATTAAAAACCTCAATCAAATCCGATTGAAGCTCGACTGGATTTTAATCGAATTCAATCGGAGATTTTAATCATAGATTTTGATCAAATTATTTGTAATAATTGACCGTGCATGATTCATGCATGATCCATGCTTGAACATGCTCACCCTTGTCTGAATCAACGCATGATCATGCATGCTGATTTTTTCCCAGACTATTAATCTAAATTAAATAAATAATAAAATAAAAAGAAAACAATAATTATAATTAATCTAACAGTTTCTATTAACGACTAACTTTCATTTATGAATATGAACGAGTATGCTTAGTCATGCATGATCAAGCCTGAATGTTCATAAATATTTTTCACTATTTGCATATAACCGTGAAAGATTAAGGTTGACCATGCATATCCTTGTACGATCATGTCTGCGCGGTACATGATCATGGATGACAGAGCATGCTCAACCATGGCCTTTCTCGAGGGATTACATCTCTGGATACAATTATTTCCAACGTAAGTAATGAGCAAGTCTGATTTAGAATGAGCCATGCATGATCATTCTTGACCACGAATGAGTCATGCCTGGCCATGAATGAGTTATGCATGATCAAGTATGAACCATGTATGATCATGCATAATAGGGCATGCTCAAGCATGACCTTTCCTGATGGATCATATCTCTGGATACAATTATTTCAAACTTAATGCAGGCGCAAGCTTGATCTAGAATGAGCAATGCATGATCATGCTTGATCACGCATGAGTCATGCCTGGTCATGAATGAGTCATGCAGGATCAAGCATAAATTATGCATGAATCATGCACGGCCAGGCATGAACCATGCATGACCAAACATGATCATGCATGGTGATTTTTTCCCGGGTAGCCATTTATTCCTACACGTGTTCCATTCGTCACCTCCATCTTACTGGTTCACACACATTACATTGGTGACGAGGATAAAATAAAATTTAAAAAAAATAAGGAAAATCAAGATGTACGGGTAATAGTGACATTGGTATAAGTGTAATAAGTGATATCACATATTGAAAATGGAAAATTCCGAGCAAAAGTTGGAGGGGGAAAGGCGTCAATTGGCACAGGAAAGGGTGGTATTAGATAAAGAATGCCAGCGGCTAATAGTGGAGCGTCAAAACCTTGTTGAGTGGCAAAACTAGTTAATTGAAGAGGCAAAAGAATTAAGGAAAACCGGAAGGAAGATTCTGGAACTATCGCTGGTCGGCAAAAGTACGTACGCGTTGTTAAGAGATCTTTGCAGTCCTAAGACATCCGCAAATGCGTCATACAACCAATTCCTGGAAGTATCGAAGAATCATTTCCAACCAAAATGTAATACGATATCAGAGAGATATCGTTTTAAAGAATGCAGACAAGGCGTGGGTGGATATTAGACAATTCGTGGCAAAGCTAAAGAAAGCATCTGCTGATTATGAGTTTGGTGCCAATCTTGAAGATTATCTGTGCGACCAATTTGTGTTCGGTCTCCAAAGCGTGGCACTGAGGAAGCGAATTCCGAGCGAAGGAAGTTGCACTTTCACTAAGGCCAAATAAATAGCTGCGTCATACGAAGTAACTACGAAGGATGTTTTACAGGTGATGTCAGGCATGACTCAGAGTCCAGAGAATTTTTTAATCTGATCAAGCGTAGTGATGATCGGCATAACCAAAATAAATTCGATAACAACAACAACCAGCGTTTCTACTGCGGTAAGCCAAACCATTTTACGAGGAACTGTAGATATAAATCATAATCGTGCAACAAATGCAAGAGGCGTGGCCGTTTGCGTGCCATGCGTAATGACCAAGACATAGTGGTAAAAATTTTAATAGAATTAATGAAGATAACACGAATGACAAAAACAGGTACAAAGACTTTGAGACGATTAGACATAATTACGTCGAGATGAATGATGACGAGGAGCTGGCTAGAAGCAAGAAGGTGTTCAATGACGACTTAGAGGGTTTATACTTGGAGTTTCCACTACACATAGCGACGACCGAGTGAACGGCGGAGGCAATAAAGAAAGCATCTTAGATGGGATGTACGCGGTAATTCATTAACAATGAATCTGTGTGTCCAGGGCGTCAATATCCAGTTTGAAGTTGACACGGGGGCGTCTATCTGCGGAATTTCCAAGGAAAAGTTAGATCAGATTGGCCACTCATCAGTCACACGGGGCCATGTCAGACGCCCCCTAAATCGAATTCGATTGAGACAATAGTGGGGTAGTTCCACGCCTCCAGAATTTACTTATAAAAAGGCCAGCAAGTAATTTTTCGAAGACTTAGGCCCTGGCTACCACCCTGAGTGGACCAGTAGGGTAGTGGACTGATGACGCTTGACGAGGTCCCTACTCTACAACCAGAGCTCACGACAATTTACTTGAACCAGCCAACGATAAGTCTAGTCATATCTAGTCATTTAGTCCAGTGATTAGTTATATTTAATTTATTTTATATCTTTGAGTTTGGTCGTCCGGTATTAATAGCCGCAGTGATTATTTTGAATATTTATTTGAAGAACGTTTGAATTGACCACATAAACATTTTTTTGAGTTAAATTTCTACACATGGTCATTTAAAGTAAAGCAAAAATTAATTTCAATTGTGCCGATAAAATTTGTGGGTGTTACCACATCGTTACCGTTCATTTCCTGCAATTTTCTATCACCGAAGATTGGGCCTACATCGTTGCTGCCACGTTTGCTGCCTACGCTTCTTGAGGGTCATTTCCCACCTGCACCTATAAGAATGGAGCACGCAGTAAGATACAGCGTAAGTGGGATTCCATTTTCCCCAATCAAAATTATACTTGGTCTCCTCCCGCGTAAAATTAAAATATTAAAACTTATATGCTAAATTTAATTTTAATTAATTCTATTGGGGAAACTTTCATATTGTAAGAATGGGTACTTGGTTAAATAAATATATTTTTCTTTGATGATGTTAAACGAAACCTTTAACTTAATAAACCACCAGGTCCTCTCTTCATAATTTATAAGCGCAGATTTTCAGGAAACGAGGCGTGTCCCCCTCCCACCCCCAGCTCACAAAATAAATTAATTAAATTAATTATAAGTAACCGTGGCCAGGACAAGAGCTAGCTAATACAGACCCACCGGTTATAGAATCATGGATGTGGATGTCGAGCATGGCCAAAATAAAAGTAAACTAGAATTATATGTTTTCAACGGTAAGCGCAGACCCATCATTGAACGTGACTATATACAAGTTTTTCACCTGGTCACAATAAACACCGAGATGAATCGAAGTATCTACTACATATGTACTCGAGGTGAGTCCGTACAAAATTTATTTAATCAATTTCCGGAAGTATTCTCAGGTAAATTGGGGTTGTATAAAAACAAGAAAATAAGACGCAAGCTAAGTCGAAATCAAGGAAAGTAATTGGGCAACGCCGATTGTACCTGTATTTAAAAAGAATGGGCAGTTGCGGATCTGTGCAGATTACAAGGTAACGGTTAACCCACACCTGAAGAGACATTACTACCCAATTCCCAAAGTCTAGGATTTGATAGTGGATATAGGCAATGCAGAGATATTTACAAAAATCAATTTGTTAAACGCATATTAGCAGTATAAACCGAATGAAGATTCACAGAAAATAGCGGCAATCATTATACACAAGGGGTTGTATGCCTGTTTGAGATTATTTTTCGGCGCAGTAACTGGTCCTGAGATGTTTCAAGAAGAGAAAGGAAGTGTGCTAGATGGTATTCCAGGTGCAAAATAGTTTTTGATGACGTTTTAGTTCACGGTAAAACGAAACAAGAGCACGATAAGCGTTCAAACGCAGTATTAACCAGATTTAAGGAATGCGGATTGACTGAAAGACCGGAAAAATATGTATTGTAAGTCAAAGAAGTTCAATTTTTGGAATATACATTCAACAAAATATGTATCAGGGTGGAACAGAGTCGCGTCAATGCCTTGAAGGAAACTGAGACTCCAGCCAACGTGTCAGAATGACGACGTTTTCTAGGCACACTAGATTATTACGCGATAGCAAACGACCAAAAAATATCGGAGTAACTCAACGATTCATCCTGTGACAAAATTCATCATCATATTAATTCATACACTCACCAACGTCTCTCTCATTTTCAATAAATACTAAGAACAATATTACCAAATAAACAAACGCGGGTTGTAACCTGCCATTTATAGGCACTAAGTGTGGTACCTATCAAATATTTGTCCCAAAAACTAATGTATCTATTTAGTACAATCGAGTCTAAGACGCTCGTGTGATGGTATGCTTGCCTTCGGCTCGGGCACCAATCTTCGCACTCGACAGATAAACTACTATCATTATTGCATTAATCAGAATTTAAAGTTTCCAAAAATTATCAATAGCCTCGTGATTTCGAGTTTACTCTGGTAACAGAGTGGAATCGGGAACTTTCTGTAACAATGCTGTTTCCAGAGTGTGCATGTTCGATTTGATCATCTAGTTTTCAGTGTGCTCAAAGTGAATACTTACTGAAGCCAGATAGTATCCACAGTGAATACATACTGAAAAAATTAAATCGACCGTAATTTATTACTTTTATCATTATTACTAGTTGGAGAAATGTAATCTCTCTCTAATAAGTTGATATGTCGGGTCAAAAAAATAATTTTTAGACTACTTAAGTTCAATTTCAAACGAAAATTAGTCATGGAAACATTGATAATAGATATTAATGTCATGATGTAATAGTATATACTATATTAACATCAAAGAAGGTTTATTTATTTATTTATTTATTTATTTATTATTCGATCATGGAGCAACGCTCCTTGTGATCAAGACCAAAAAATACAATAATATAGGTTTTGAGTACAATATATAAAATCAAATAAAGACATCAGCATAGTAAATAAACTACAATACAATACATAAAGTTCAATACAATAACTTCATTTTACACAAGAGTATCCAAATAATATAATAACGATACCGATTGCACAGGTCAGAGAAATTATAAGATCGCAATAGTTTAGGCCATTAACGTATATACAATATGTGTATTAATTAATTATAGCGAGTATTATTATTCACGTAAACGGTTTTCTTCCCTAAGATTGAATTTCTGCTAATTGCAATAAATGCAGGTAGCATCTATTACGAAATTCGTGTAACGTTGCCGACGAGGTAACTTCGGTTGGGAATTCATTCCAAAAATTGCAACCAGTGATTATAAAAGACTTTTGAAAAGTCATCGTGCGTGCGAACGGAACTTGAAGAGTATCCGTTTGCGCAAGGTTTCGTCAAGATGCAATATTGGATCTAAGTGTTAATTGGCTACCAAATAGGCTCGGTTTCATAAGACATAGAGCTTTAGAGAATTTGCAGGCAACAAGTTGTAGTCTACGGTGATTCGGTAGTAGCCAGCCAAGATGCCGCCGATGGCGGGATATATGCTCCCTACGTCTGATACGAAGTACAAATCGTACACAATTGTTTAACGAAACTCGTAATGATTTTTCTAGTTCAGATGTTAGATTTGTTAAGACACAGGCACAGTAGTAAAAAATGGGTAGGACTAGGGCAACTATAAGTTTACGTTTTAGCGGAATACTTAAATTTCTATCCTGCATACTGATTCTGTGCAAGGCATGTGCAGAACGTATTTTAATGCTAGCTACTTGACAATTCCAATAGAGTGTGCTGTCAAAAACAACGCCTAAGTACCTAAAGGTATTAACTATATCGATTTGTTCATTCAAAAAATAAAGCCGAATGTTGTGAGCGACAATATTATCATTATTGAGCTTACATAAATTTATTGAACTACCAAATATCATTGCCTTGGTTTTAGATTTGTTCATCTTAAGCTTGTTAAATACCGACCAGTCTGCGAAACGTTGGATATCGTCATTCATGCGGTGGACGCCATCAGCTATATCTAATGGCTTGCATCGTAAGTAGATGACAAGATCATCTGCATAAAGCAAGTGAAGACAGTAACGCAGGCATTTTGGTAAATCATTGATAAATATTGAGAAGAGTAAGGGGCCAAGAACACTGCCTTGAGGCACAACAGAGCTAGTAGGAATCCATTCTGATCTAACATTATAACTAGCAGTAACAGACTGTGAACGATTGCAGAGGTAAAAATGGAACCATTTTAGAGATTCTAGTGAGATACCAAGCTCCATCAGCTAATGCATTAGTAGCGAATGATCTACTGTGTCAAACGCTTTTGTGAAGTCAAAGAAAACCGCAAGAGTGATTTCACCCTCATCAATACCGAATCTAATATCATCGGCTAACCTCAAAGCAGCTATCTGTGTCCCCATACTTTCTCTAAACCCTGTCTGCCCACCATCAAGCAAATTATAATTCGACAGGTGTTTTATGAGCTGGTTATAAACAATTCTTTCTAGTACTTTAGATAGAGCATATAATAGAGATATCGGTCGATAGTCAGACAAAGATGAGGAGTGGCGCACTCTTAGCAAGGGTTTTAAAAGAGAGAATTTCCACAAGGAAGAAAATACACTATTATTAATAGAACAATTGAATATCTCAACAACGAATGGCAATAATACATTTAGTAACGCTTTATACACTGATATAGGTATGTCATCAAGTCCTCTTGGATTGGTAGATATACGTTTAATAGCACTTTCAACACAATTTCGATCTGTTTCATGAAGGCTGAAATCCATATCTTCAGTGGCGGTATATTCTTCAGGAATAAGTTCAATAAATGCAGGTAGTGGATCACCTGAGGAGACAGCAGCAAAGTGCTTATTTCACTCAGTAAGCGAGATTGCAGGCACATAATGGGATTGAGAAACTTTTCTAGTAATCCCCAGGTTATCGAATTCCCTCCAAAAGGTTTTAGTGTTACCAGACTTATCGAACTTAGACTGCAAGAATGAATTTTTAGCATCTGATAGCTTATTTTTTAACTCACGCCGTAGATTAACATATCTTGTGAACAGGTAACCAGAAAAGTTTCGTTTTGAAGCACGGTAGCAAGCATCCCTTTCTCTTTTTTAAGCACAAAGCTCAGTAGTCATCCATGGAACTGGTGGTCGATTGAGAACGATCACACGTTCTGGCGCAACAGCATTAAGCAAATAATTGACGAACGAGTTGAAGACATCGAGCTTGGAATTAATGTCAGTCTGGGATTCAAAGAGCTCAGTAGGTTCTTGACATTATGTCGAATAACAGAGGAATATCCGTCTCAGAATTGCTTCCAAATTTGAAATATAACAGTTTTGAGATATATTTCTTACCAGAGAGACCACAAAAGGCTGGACGCGATCTCGTGGCAAGTACCAAACTACTCCCGCTTCTGCTGCCTAGCATCAGTGACTTCCCCTACCTCGATGTATATTTTTTCTCTCAAGAAGTTTTTCCTTTGGTCTAAGCAATTTTTAACTTCTTGCTAAGAAAATCGATGATTTTCAAAAATTTCGGGAAGTTATTGTTTTTACCCCGATTTGCGGAAATCAAATTTTCAACAGATGTCGACGTTTTGAGGTTCTAGGAAGCTATTCTGACTAAATTCCAGATGATGTCCGAGTGTAGGTACGTACGTATGTAAATATTCTGTAACTTTTGAACGGATGAACCGATTTTGATCATCAAGGTGTCATTCGGCGCGGCTTGTAAAAAACTATAAGCACTAAAAATTTGAGCTTAATCAGTTGCGTACGTTCGGAGATATTTTAAAAATAAAATTTTTTCAAAAATGATTTTTTGAATAACTTTTACTTCGCTCGATGGATTGTTTCCAAGATCTAATCAAATCTAAAACTTTATAAGCTGCGTCGAATGCCACCTCAACCATAAAAATCGATTAATTCGTGCTAGAGAAACCGTTAACGAAAGAATTAAAAAAAATTTTTTTTTTTAGTTTTTTAGAAATTTCTCAAAAACAATTTGATAAATCAATTTTAAAATTTGATCAGCTCTAGAACTCAATAAAACGCGTCGATTGCCACCTCAACCGGTGCAATCGGTGAATTCATTCGAGAGATATCGTTGAAGAAAAAATGGTAAAAAACGTTATTTTTCTAAAACAAAGGCATACAAAAGTATTTTCGAGCTCAAGGAGCTTGAAAACAGGGAAGTTTTGAGGCTGGCCCGCAGGGTCAACTGAGAGAACGATTTTTTTTTCTTGGTTGGTGCATACAAAAATTCTTACGTTGAAAGAATAGTACTTATCCCAAGAAATTTTATTTTCTTCAATCAAAAAGATACAATATTGCGACACAAAACTAACCCGTCTTTCTTCAAAAAAATATCTCTCATATTAAGAAATAATAACTCTTGAAACAATTAAACGCTTGTCGATTTAAGCATACAAATATGCTGACTTAAGAAAAAAAAACTTTGATTCAAGATAAAAATTTAAAGATGATTATTTACTTGAAGTAAGAAAATTTTGAGTTTCCGAATCGTTAAAAAAGAATTTCTTGAATCAAGATTATTTTTCATGATTCGGGTTAATTGTTTTTCTATGTTAATGCTTTTTTGATATTCTATTGAATTTATGTTTCGCTCGAAAGCTGACGTAGTACGAGAGCATTCGATAGAGAAAAACCCGTGAGCTGTTGAAAAAGATTATTGATTAATTTAAAAATTAAGCGATAGTAAAAGTTTAACTCACAGCTTTAAAAGTTGTTAACGATAGTACGTAAAATATTCCGCCAGTAAAAACTATCGGTTTTTGAGCACGCATCAAGCTAAAAGTTATTATTTGATTCATTTCAATTACTATTCGTCGATGGTCACCATTAAATTCACCTTTGTATTGAACCATTGATTGTTCCCAGTTACATGAATAGATTGCATCTGCAGTTTTTAATCCCTAGAGAAATACAAGTTGAAGAGTTTTTAATTTTGTTCTCTCCCGCATAAATATTTAATAAAAAATATTTAACCATGCCTGAGATTTAGTACACACGCTGGAGTTCAGTCATACTTTTTATTTATTTTCTTTATGAAAATTGACAACGTTTATAATTAAAAATTCTTTATTAAAAAAAATTAATTAATAGTATACCCAGTGAACACATGACCTTAATTTGACGTCATACGTAGGTCATAGAAATGTCACGGCATTTTATATAAATTTGATGTCAACCTGACGTTCTACATGACTTTAGTATGATGTAAAAACTTGTGACATCATATTGATGTGAGCATGACTCTTGTATGACATAACAGTTATGACTTATGTATTACGTACGCTTGACATAAAGTCTACATCACATTATTACGTCGTAATAAAATCATTTTCGTACATCATAATGACGTAATTTTAAAATCATACATTTATGTCAGTAGCAAAGTCACGGTTATACGTAATATGGATGTCACTCTTAAATCATTTCTTTACATCAGCGGCAAGTCAGTATTTTACGCAATGCTGATGTAATTTTCGAGTAATAGTTTTTCATCATCTATTTATTAAATTAAAACAATCATAGAATGAATTTTCAAAAATGTGTAAATAACATCTAATCATCAAATATTTTCGGAGCCAAAGTAGTTGATATTCTAGATAATATATTATTCAGACGTTTTAGATTAAATTATTAGCGTGAGCGTAAACGAATTAACTTTATTTTTTTAAATGATAAACCGAAAATATCATTTAGAATGACAAAGAATGTGTTAGGACAGTTTGAAATCTCTTATTATTAAAATTATAAAGTATAGTGTCGCAATTGTTCAATCGATTAAATTTCATACGATTCTGTGGAATTATTCAATGTTTCGCAATTTTGATTTAAGATTTTGAAAATTTTACATCACAACAAGAAACTACAAAATTTAATGAAACTTTATAAAATTTTATATAATTATCATCGAGGCCGACAAATATTGTTTTTATAAAATTTCATCTAAGTTTATGGAGTTTTTTAAAATTTTCTAAAAATCCATCACAAAAACTTATGAACTCTGTCTCTTCCATCATTTTACTTTAAATACATTAATTAAGCACTAGACTTGAACTTTCGTGATGTGGACCAATGAGCAACGTTCAGGACTACCAGCCAAGAGGAGCCGTGTTTGAATCTAGCAGACGCCCAGGATTTTTTCATTATTCAAAGTTATCAAATCTTGTTTCTGAATTTTTAATGCGTTCGCGAGGTAATAATCAAATCAAAATTTCGGTATTTTTATTTTTTTTTTTTTTTTCAAAAATATTTTTACCGGATTGATAATTTTGACATCGCCCATATGTCATATTGACGTCATAGAATGTCACACAGACATCACATCGACGTCATTAGTTTTACATAATAATCTTTCGTAAAAAAGTGTGAAATAATCATTCAAACCTGATTCATTTATGACTCATATCTTACGTAAATGATGACATAGCGTAAGGTCACTCAGACGTCAAATTTACGTCAATGTGTTTACTGGGATATTACGACACTAGATCAGAAAGTGGAATTTCCTGGCTTTGATATCACAAACGTTAGGGCATTTAGCTTTCTGGTCGAAGTTAGTATACTTTTTTTTTGTTTCCCAGCCGGAAGTACTTTGAACTAATTATTATTCCACGGTGAAGGCGAGTGACGAGAGGAAAGAGCAGGGCTCACCCGAATATTGAAGAACTGAGGCGAAGCCGAA
The DNA here is from genome assembly GCA_964016945.1 of Microplitis deprimator. Lineage (NCBI taxonomy): Eukaryota > Metazoa > Arthropoda > Insecta > Hymenoptera > Braconidae > Microplitis > Microplitis deprimator. The sequence continues at coordinate 12,172,011 of OZ024708.1, read as the reverse complement.
GTTTTTGCTGGTCGGGACGGGCATCAATAACAAATTTGATGATTAAAAAACATAATTATAAATTTTAATTTGGTTGAAACTAGGTACTATATTTTCCCGTTAAATGATTTAAAATAAACTTCTTTATAAGCTTCGAAACTAATTTTAATAACACTATTGCACACCTCAAGCACGAATGCGCTGTGTGTGCCTTACTGTCGACATTATTTTTTTTTTTACCAATAAAGTTTTAGCCACAAAATTTTTCAAATTGCAATAAAATTTATGGTTATGATAAAATAAATAAATCGACAGACGCATTCGGGACTATTTTGACACATGCATCGTCGTGAATTTGTCAGACATTTATTAATGTTTATAATTGAAAACTATGTAATAAAATGTCAATAAATAATAAATGAAAAAAATGTAGACGTAAAAAATTGAAAAATCTGAAAGTGCATTTTTAAAATTTTTGAATTTCTTAATTCTTAAATTATTTGTTTGTAATTGGAAAATCTCAGTATATTTGCTACATAACCGAGTCAAACGAAATAAGCGTACTCCAATGACAGCATTCTGTGTTGCAACAAGGCACTTCTTAGAGTGTAATACGATCAGAAAAACCGTACTTCCACCTTGGGGAGCAAGAAAAAATATTTGGTGAAAAAACTGAAACTGAACTTCAACGTACTCATGAAGTCTTAAGCATCGTTGTAAGTTGACGATTGAACTAACCAATTCTTCAATTGTCGTTGCAAGAAATGTAAAAATAAATAACTGCAAAGCGATTCCCGTCCAATATGACATCATGCTCGTCAGTTTCATAATGCATTCTATACTTGACTGTTTAATTTGTGAAATAAAGTTCTGTTACTACGATTATTACTCAAATTAATTTTAAGTGTTTTCTAATCGAAAAATGGTAAAAATACACGTAAATCTATATTGATCTTCGAAATTGAACAAATAGATTTAAGTAGATCTTAAAAATTGCTTCCAGTGATAAAAAGATACTATAGGAAAATATCGTTTGTAAACAAAGAGTACATAATTTACAAATGATGATTATCAGCATGGAAATTTTTAAGTTTCAACATAAAAAGTATTTTTATGTAACACATAAAAATATTTTTTATGAAAATGGTGACGTTGACTATGTAACATAGGAATATTATTATTATTATTACATCAATTCTCATTGTTGACACTTCAACGGATACTAGACACAAAGCAATGGTACTATCGAGACAAAGTATGAACATTGGATAGCTCGATACTTTTTTCAATTTTTCAACAAATCTACGAATTATTCAACATATCTTTAAATTATCTTAATTAATTTGTCGATAAAATAAGTAAAAGGAGAAAAAAAACAGGAACCATCGCCGCGCTGAGGACTAATCCAGTCAAGGAACGTGTTTGGGTGAACGGTCAAGTATATCCTATCTAAAAAAATTCGTTCTAACAAAATTCAAAAAAAGTTCGACATTCTTCTTAACTTGAGACAGATTAGAACACCAAGTGGAACTTGTGTAATTTTGATATTAAAAAAAAAGTTTATCTAGAATTTTATACAAGCGATTTTTTAATAAAAAAAAAACGAACGTTTTAAGAGACATTTCTCAAAACGCATTTTTACTAAAGGAGGGTGGGGCAGAAAGTCTCCTTGAGGCAGAAAAGCCCCCCTAAAATTTTGATCAAACAAAATTTTGACACCCGGGGTAAATTGGAACAGCCGAAAATCATGAAAAAATGATTCTTTCATATTTTCATCGTCAAATTAAAAAAAATTTAATATATTTCTGCATTTTTAGTTCTATCCATAACACCTTGGGCAAAATGAACCAGCCGAAAAGTGAAAAAATGATTTTTTCATATCTTTATTGTCAAATTATAAAAAATTTAATATACTTATCCATTTATCGGCTGATTATCTATAGCTGGGGCAAATTTGGCCACTAAAAATATTTTAAAATAATAATTTGTTTTTTGATTAATAAAAATTTTTAAATAAAGCGAAATTATCTGTAACCAAAAAAATCGAAAAACACGTTTTTTGGGTTGAAACTATTAACAAATAAAAATTATAGAATTGATTTTTATATAAAATAACAATTAGTAATTAATCTAATCGTAGGGATATTTTTTATTACATCTTAAAAAAATTTTTTTGAGTAATATAAAACTAAAAATAGTTGTCAAGAGAAAGAAATACATTCTTACCAATGAAAGCAATTTAAAAAAAAAAATAAATAAATCAAAATTTTTTTTGTTCAGAGTTTGGGCAAAATTTCCATATATTTGTTTGAAATAGGACAAAAGTAAAGTGAACTGATAGTTGAAAGCCACAAATGTAACAATCGGCTCAAGGGGGCTGCCCTGCCCCATCTTTCCCTACATTGTACCCTTGTTTCAAAAAAAGTTCTCAGTAGAAACCAATAGCCTCATGAAAATCAAAAAATGTTCATAAAAAGTTCCAAATTAGCATTTTTCTAACTTTTTCGGAACCAGAGTAAAATTTAGTAAAAACACGTTTTGAGAAATATGTTTTAAAAATGATCTTTTTGGACTCACTCATGTAAATTCGCTCACGAAAAATCGTAAATGAACTTTAATTTTTTCTGTAAAAATTACAAAAATTCCATTCGAAGTTCTAATCTGTCTCAAGTGTAGAAATTCCACATGTCGAACTTTTATGGAACATTTTCGAGACGAATTTTTTTCACGCCGATAGTAAAAGCATATTTTACTATACACTCTCTTAACATGAATTAGTGAAAATTTCATTAATTACGTTAGTGAAGCTATGTTCACTTTGTAATCAGTGTATTTTAACAACAAATTAGTGAATCCTCACTAATGAATTTAGTACTACAATTTTCACTAGCAAATTAATAATTCTCACTGATGAATTAGCGATATTTTCATAATTTCTACAAGTGAAGCAGCTATTCACTTCTTTATTTGTGAATTTCACAATTTCATTAATCAAATACCACTAATAAATTTGATGCTGAAATTTTCCCTAGCAAATTAATGATTGATACTAATTAAGTAGTGAAATGGTTAAACAGCCCGGTTATGCTTGGTCATGTGTTATCATACTTGATCAGATGTAGTTACTTACAATCCCTGCCTGAACTTTCGTGATTGATGCAAGAGTATTCGCATTATTAATACACGGTCATGAATGATCATGAATAGTAATGTGTAATCATCCGTGACTTTTTGTCTTTCGTATTTAATATCAAATGACTCCTAGCGTTGTTCATAAATAATCATATATAAACTTGATCATGTACGGTCTTGCATGGGTGTATGTCGCAATTCACGTGTCAGAATTTATTCCATTGACTTCTGTGAAAAAGTAATGATGAAATATTTTACTAAATATGAATATAATTATGGTGTTATTTTTGAAAATTGTAATAAAAAATTTTCAAAATAAAAAAAAATTGAAGTACAGAACAATAATATATTTATACGAAAAGTACGTCAATCATTACATAACGGATTTTTTATTTCTTTATCAGTTATCCTTTGGTATCGTAATAAATATACTATTTACACTTAAGCGATCACATGCGTAGATTAGCACAGTGGATAGTGTCAAAGACTATGAATCAGAAGGATCCAGGTTCGAACTCAGCAGTCACCGGGATTTTTTCATCAATCGAAACCATATATGCTTTCTCTAAGTAATGATTCTAATACATTAGATCACATTTCGGATGTAATTAAGTGTGTTATTTTTTTTTTTTTTTCGCAATTTAATTTTTTTTTTTTCACCGATCAAATCAGTGAATTCTCATATTCACTTTTCGATTTACACAGAAATAAAGATTTACTTGGTTCAAGTAAAATATTTTCTTCAAAATTTGATTCTCGTGTTACGTTCTGGCTCTAATTAAATTTAAATAAAAATTTTAGAAAATTTTTTATTTTTTGAAGTCTCGAATTATTTATTCGCCACGGTGGGCGAATAAACGGTTCGACACTTCTTAGAATCATGAATAAATAATAAATTAATATATCGTTACTTTGTTAACGATATTATTTTTTTTCACCGCCAACAATGTAACGGAAATCTCTTGCGATAAGAGAATCGCCGTGGCTCGCGGATAGTCTAAACAGATGACGACGCATGAGAGACCCAGGCCACGACGATTCTCTCATAGGAAACCTGAGATGCAACGTTAAAACTTTTGATAATGTATAATACCAAGGAGTGACAGAATCAAGTCAGTCAATCACAAGATCTAGTAGAGCTAAGAACTCTACATAAACCTGCTGGCTTGATCCTGTCACTCGGACTTTAAAGCAAAATATATATCTGTATTTTATTAATATACGCACTCCTTATTTAACTTTGGGCGCTGCTTCCGGCAGCCTAATACTCTCACCTGTTCTGGGCGCTGATACCGGCAGCTTGAATGCTTCCTTTCCGAATCCAAAAAAATTTACGTCGAGGAGCACGAGGTCAGGATGTGCAGTACAGCTCGGTCGTGGGATTTAAGGCGTAATCGCGGACCTCACCAATGGTCGCCCGAGAATTAAATTTGAGGTAGTTGTTGTTAAGCTTTCGAGCTCGTATATTGTTGAAACTATCGAGATCATGTGTTGCTGAGCCGTCGAGCTTGTGTGTTGTTGAGCTTTCGAGCTCGTGTGTCGTTGAGCCGTCGAGCTCTTGTGTTTGATCGACCAATTGGAATTACTTTCTTCTACGAAGGAACCGAGTCTTTGGGGCTCGTCTTGTTGGCACACGAAGGAGGCATCAAGGGGTTATTTGGGCCGAGTTATGGCCAATCGTCACCATGGTAAGTCAGTAATACTTTTTTGCATAAAATAAAAGAAGGTCAACAGCTGACGCACTTGGGGTCTATTGACACCCTAACGACATCAACCTGCTCAAAGTAAAAATATTCTGTCCGATTAATAAATAAGCCAGAATGTAACATTGGTGCTGTGAGTTCCTTTTATTTTATTATTTTATTTTAATTTTCACAAAGTGTTGCTACGGAAATTTTAATAAAGTGAACGCGAGTGTTTTTTTTTCGTATTTAAAAGTGTCATATTTTCTTCGAAAAAAAAAATTATTATTTTAAATAGTCGCGTCCACTATTTACAAACGGGAATGATTAAAAAAATTTCCCGTTAAAATTTATTTTATTTTATTTAAATTGATAAATAAATGACGTATCGGTGTGCTAGTAAAGTAATACAATTTTTCGTCGGATTGTGATATTAGTTACGTATGAAAATATTCGAGTTATTTAAAATAAACTAATTAAATAAACTTCCAAAATTTATCCGAGGCTTGACATTACTGTCATCGTTCTCTAATGTTATACCAAAGAAATATGATCTCTTTCGGCATCTTCAATTATAGAAAATAATCGGGATATATCAAGCAATCAAGTCTAATTTAAAATTTTTGTGAAATTGATTATTTTATTTTTAATAATCAAATAGTTTTTCAAATCAATTGTTTTTTAACTTCCCGCAAAGAAAATTGTAAATTAAAAATTCGGGAAGTTATTATCACCCCGATTTTCGAAAATCGAGTTTTCATCAGATGTCGACGTTTTGAGGTCCCAGGAATCTATTCTGACTATTTTCAGAATGATGTTCGAGTGTGTGTATGTATGTGTATGTGTGTGTGTGTGTGTGTGTGTGTATGTAAACTCTTTGTAACTTTTGAATTAATCAATCAATTTGGATGGTTGAGGTGTCAATCGAAAGAGCTTGTTGGCCATTAACTTTCCTAATAGTTTCAGATCATTTGATGAAGTAGACTCGAAAATATTTGCGAATTACGAAAAAAATAATTTTTTTTTTTTAGTTTTTTAGTGATTTCTCAGAAACGACTTGAACAATTAACTTCAAAATCTAATCAACTCTAGAATTTGATAAAACGCGTCGATTGCTGCCTCAACCATCTCAATCGGTTAATTTGTTCGAGAGATATCGTGGGAGAAAGAAATGGTGAGAACAGTGTTTTTCCAAATATCTTCGAAACTGCTAAACCGATCGATTCCAAATTATAATCAACTCAAGAATTTAACGAAACACGCCGATTGCTACCTCAAACGTCAAAATCGGATCATTAGTTCAAAAGATATCGGCGTCGAAAAATTAAAAACTTAAAAAAATAACATTTCATGTTATTTTTTCCGGATAAATCATGATATAATGTACTAAAATGTGTATGACATCATACCAACTCTTCCTCTTTGTGGTTTCTTTCGATCATCATATAATGTCATCTAACTTGTTTTTCAGTTTAAATCATATTATCAACAAAAAAATAGGAAAAAAGCAGTTTTTAATATTTTTCTCGGATATTGAATATTTTATTGTTTCTGACATGAGTCAAAACTTACTTAAATTTTGATTTTGATCTCTGACATTGACTTCTGTCTCAGTTCACTTATTTTATTGAACATAATCGGGAATTAAATTGTAAAAACCGCTTCTTCATTAATTATTTTCGATTCTCAAATTTTCAAACTTCAGCATAAAACGTAACTTGTTAGAGCTTGAAAAGATCATAACAAAACAATTGCATGTAATAACATTTTTGAGCTCGAAGAGCTCGAAAATATATCCACACTGATGTTTTCGAGCTCCTTGAACTCGATAACAGCGGGAAGTTTTGGGGCTGGCCCGCAGGGCCTACCGACGCCCAGATTTTTTTTTCTCATATATCATAAATGAATTAATTAATTTAAATTATTGGACCACTAAAACCTTATTAATTAAAATTTTTTCTCTCTCTTTCACGAAAATTGTTAATTACTGTTCTATAATAATTACGATTGCTTCGATAACCTTTTTTAACTTCCCGCAAAGAAAATCGAAGATTTCCAAAAATTTCGGGAAATTATTGTTTTCACCCCGATTTTCAAAAATCGAAATTCCAACAGATGTCGACTTTTTGAGGTTCTAGGAAGCTATTTTGACTAAATTCCAGATGATGTCCGAGTGTACGTACGTACGTATGTAAATATTCTGTAACTTTTGAACGGATGAACCGATTTCGATCGTCAAGGTGTCATTCGACGCGGCTTGTTATTTACTATAAGCACTGGAAATTTGAGATTAATCGGTAGCGTACGTTCGGAGATATTCCAAAAATAAAATTTTTTCAAAAATGTTTTTTTTGAATAACTTTTAATTCGCTCGATGGATTGATTCCAAAATCTAATCAGCTCTAATACTTTATAAGCTGTGTCGAATGCCACCTCAGCCATCAAAATTGGTTCATTCGTTCAAGAGAAACCGTGAACGAAAGAATTAAAAAAAAATTTTTTTTTTAGTTTTTTTGAAATTTCTCAAAAACGACTCGATAAATCAATTTTAAAATTTGATCAGCTCTAGAACTCAATAAAACGCGTCGATCACTACCTCAACCGTTGCAATCGGTCAATTCTTTCCAGAGATATTGTTGGAGAAAAAATGGTAAAAAAAGTTATTTTTCGAATACGAAGGCACTCAAAAGTATTTTCGAGCTGCAGGGTCAACTGACAGACCGATTTTTTTACTTGGTTAGAGACAAAATAAATTTGATTTAAAATAAATATTTTTAAATCAAGATTATTTAACTTGAATTAAAATTTAATCATTCTTGATACAATATTTTTATAATATTAGTCGAAAAAAATGTTCTTGAATTAAAGAAACCCAATGACTCAGCCAAAGAATAAAAAAATGAAGTCAAAAATTTTCTCGGGCCTAGTCAACCTTTTTCTTGAGTGATTTTTGCAAGGCTGTAACTTTGTGGAAAATAATCGTGTCGAGATTTTGAAAAAAGCATTTTGATCAAAAATTTTTAAGAGCTACGTCTACGGTGCGAACATGAAAAAAAAACGCAAAACAAAAATTTTCCGAGTTTTTTAACTTCCCACTAATCGACTATTTTCGAAAAATTCGGAGTTATGGTTTTCACCCCGATTTTAGAAAATCGAGTTTATATTAGATGTCGACGTTTTGAGGTCCTAGGAAGCTAGGACATCATTCTGACTATTTTCAGAATGATGCCTGAGTGTATGCTCAAAGAGCTCGAAAACAGCGGGAAGTTTTGGGGCTGGCCCACAGGGCCAACCGACGCCCAGTTTTTTTTCGTTCCAGAGTCCACGGGCCGTGGAAAAATTTTATGAGCTATTATAAACTATTATAAGCTTTTATAAACTTATAAATAGGATAAGTGTGGGTATTACTGCGGTTTTTTGGTAGGTTTTACTTCAAAATCAATTTAATGAAGTTTATTCCAAGATGTCTATTTTTTTTTTTTTTATACCTAAATTGTTTTTATTATTAACTCAAACAAAATTCAACAATAATTTATAACTTTCTGCTATAATAATTGACAATTTTCAAAAATGTGGGATGGTATTGGTTTCAGTCTGATTATCGAAAACCGAGTTTTCATCAGATATTGACGTTTTGAGTTCCTAGAAATCTATTCCGACCATTTTTAGAATGATGTTTGAGTGTCTGTATGTGTGTGTGCGCGTGTGTATGTGCGTCTGAACTTTCTAAAACTTTTAAGTAACTAACCGATTGGAGCGGTTCTTCCAGCAATCAAAAGAGCTTGCGGGCTGTCAACTTTTCTGAAAATAGTATATCGTTCGATCAATCAGACTCTAAGATATAGAAGAAATACGAAAGAAAAAATTTTATTTAGTTTTTCAGAAATTTCTCAGAAATAACTCGATCGATCGGTTTCAAGATCTCATCAGCTCTTGAACTCAATAAAACGCGTCGATTGTCACATTGAACGTCAAAATCGGTTAATTAATTCAAAATATTTTAGCGTCGATAAGTTTAAAAAATAACATCAACTATTATTTTTCCCGGATAAATCATAATATCAACGTTATAATTAGCAGATTTTCCAACCTATTGTTTTTCAGTAGGTGATTCTGTGCAATTTTTAGATAGTAATTGTCAGAACAATTTATTTAGTAACCTAGACAAAAATATCATACATATACTAGAAATAGAATTGATTTTTAAATAAAAAAAAAATTTTGAGTTATTGTTTATTTTTCATCAATGGTGGATTTTCTGAAATGAAGTTACACTTGCTAATTAGAACGTTAATATAAACTACTAAAATGTGTTCAAAATCATAGTAACTTTTCATTTTCATGGTTTCTTTCAATCACCACATAATGTAGTGCAACTTGTTCTTTAGTTTAAATAATATTATCAACAAAGTAATGAGAAAACATCATTTTTAATATTTTTTTTGATATTTTATACATTAGACTCTGAGTCAAAAGTTATTCAAGTCTTAATTTAGATTATTGACATTGATTCCATTCTGAATACATTTATTTCATTAAACATAATCGTAAATACAAATTTGAAAAACCCTTGTTCATTAATTATTCTTAAATTTTGAATTTTTAACTTGAAATGTAACTTGTTTGAGCTTCAAAAGCTCGTAAAAAAATCGGTCTGTCAGTTGACCCTGCGCGCCAGCCCCAAAACTTCCTGCAGTTTTCGAGTTCCTTGAGCTCGAAAACATTGTTGAGAATACATTTTCGAGCTCTCCGAGCTCGAAAATACTTTTGTATGCTTTTGTTTATGAAAAATAACGTTTTTTACCTTTTTTTCTCCAACGATATATCTCGAACGAATTCACCGATTGCAACGGTGGCGATCGACGCGTTTTATTAGTTCTAGAGCTGATCAAATTTTAAAATTGATTGATCGAGTCGTTTTTGAGAAATTTCCAAAATACTAAAAAAATTTTTTTTTTTTAATTCTTTCGACACGATTTCTCTTGAACGAAATAACCGATTTTGATGGTTGAGGTGGCATTCGACGCGGCTTATAAAGCTTCAGAGCCCAGTTGATTTTGGAATCGATCCATCAAGAACATAAAAAGTTATCTGAAAAAAACCTTTTTGAAAAAAGTTTATTTTTTGAATATCTCTAAACAAACCCTACCGATCAAGCTCAATTTCTTTCAGTTTTAAGATATTCGCAAGCCGCGTCGAATGACACCTTGATGATCAAAATCGGTGCATCCGTTCAAAAGTTATAGATATTTACATACGTACGTACACTCGGACATCATCGTGAAATTAGTCAGAATAGCTTCCTAGAACCTCAAAACGTCAATATTTCTTAGAAATTCGATTTTTGAAAATCGGACTGAAACCAATAACTTCCCGAATTTTTGAAAATTTGCAATTTTTTTAGCGAAAAGTTAAAAATATTGGATTCATAAGTACTTCTGAGCATGGAGAGCTTAAAAATGCACTTCACAATAATGTTTTCGACCTCAAGGAGCTCAAAAACCGCGGAAAGTTTTGGGACTGGCCCGCAGGGCTAACGGTTGCTTAGATATTGCACACCTCAAGCGCGAAAGCGCTGAGGTTGCTTTATGATCGCTATAATTTTTTTTTTTTTACTATTTTTCTGATTTTGCGTTAATTACTTAGTAAATGTGAAGAAATGAGATAAAAAATAAAATGGAAAAAAAAACTTTTCGAACACAAAAAAAAAAGAGTTCAATTTTTTTATTTCTTCGACACTTTATGGAAATTTCATTTTTAACTTTCCGCTAAGAAAATCGATGATTTTCAAAAATTTCGGGAAGTTATTGTTTTCACCGCGATTTTCGAAAATAGAGTTTTCATCAGATGTTGGCGTTTTGAGGTCCCAGAAAGCTATTCTGACTATTTTCAGAATGATGTTCGAGTGTCCGTATGTATGTATGTGTGTCTATGTGCGTGTATGTATGTGTGTAAATGGTCTATAACTTCTTAACTTATTAACCAATTTAGATGGTTAAGGTGGTAATCGAAAGAGCTTGTTGGCCATCAACGTTCCTGAAAATTCCAGATTATTTGATCGAGTAAACTCGAAAATATTTGTGAATTACGGAAAAGAAAAATTTTTTTCTAGTTTTTTATTGATCTCTTAGATATGAGTTGAACGATCGACTTCAAAATCTAATCAACCTAGAGCTGATTAGATTTTGAAGTCGATCGTTCAAGAACTTTATGAGCTGCGTCGAATGCGACGACAACCATTTCAATCGGTTAATTCGTTCGAGAGATATCGTTAGAGAAAGAAATGGTAGAAAACGATTTTTTTCGATTTTCGATATTTGAAGTGACTCGTCCGATCAATTTTAAATTCTAATCAGCTCTAGAACTCAATAAAACGCGCCGACTGCCACCTTAACCATCTCAATCAGTTAATGCGTTCGAGAGATATCTTCGGAGAAAGAAATGGTGAAAAACGGGTTTTTCGAAATATCTTCGACACAGCTGAACCAATCGATTCCAAATTTCGATCAGCTCTAGAATTCAAGAAAATGCGCCGATCGCCACCTCAAACGTCAAAATTGGATAATTAATTCGAAAGATATCGGCGCTTAAAAAATGAAAAAATAACATCAAATGTTATTTTTTACGGATAAATCAAAATATAATGTGCTAAAATGTGTCTGAAATCATTCTAACTCTTTCTCGTTATAGTCTCTCGATCATCATATAATCTCATCTAACTTGGTCTTTAGATTTAATGCTATTGTCAGCAAGAAATTGGAAAAACTCAGTTTTGAATATTTTTCTCGTATATTTTATATCCTATCGCTCTAACCTACGTCAAAACTCATTCAAATCTTGGTTTTGATCACTGACATTTATTTCTGTCTCAATACATTTATTTCATAGAACATAATCGGGAATAAAAATTTAAAAGCCGCTTCTTCATTAATAATTTTCGATTTTTAACTTTTCAAATTCTAGCATAAAACGTAACTCGTTAGAGCTTGAAAAGCTCATAAAAAATTAATGTATGCAATAGCGAAAATATATTCATATCGATGTTTTCAAGCTCCTTGAGCTGGAAAACAGCGGGAAGTTTTGGGGCTGGCCCGCAGGGCCAACCGACGCCCAGATTTTTTTTTATGATCTTACGCAAATAATACTATTAGCTAAGTATATCAAAAGTATATTCTGATACAAACTATAATCATTGTTGCTACACTTGAGAGGGCTTAAAGAAATCATTATTTACAAAAATGGATAAACGTAGAGAACCTATGACAGAAGAGGAACTCCTCGAACTGTCGGAAAAACTCAATGAACAGTATAAAAAGCACGATGATCGGGAAGCAGATCTTGAGGCACGGGAACGCCTACTTAATGACCGATTATGTGATCTTTCGGGACGGGACCAAATAAATATCGAAAAAGAGATGAAACTACGCGATACTGAAGCAGAATTACAGAAATTAGAAATTTCTTTGGAAGAACACGAACTCGAGTTAAAATCCTGCGATTTAATAAACCAAGGTGAACCCGATGAGCTAAAGGCCGAGTGTGAACGTCGGTTACGAGAATTAAAGGAGCGCGAAGCAGAATCGAGCCAGCTTCTGGAGCAGGCTAAAATTATACAAACGGAGCGATTGAACAAACGCGAGGTTACGTTAGCCAACTGGGAGCGTGAGTTGACGGAGATCCAGGAAAAACTGGATAAACGAAAACGCGATCTGGTAGAGCGAGAAAACGCGGTAGCTGCTCACGAAAAAAAACTGCGAAACGACTCCAAATTATTGCAAAGCTGGGCTTCAGAGCTCAAGCAAATGAAAACGGCCGCCGTGACTAAGGTACCAAGCGTTATCCAATAACTTAAGGAGGAAATGTCGCAATTAAGAAGCAGCGGGCCGAATGAACTCACCTGCAACGCGAACTTTACAATCAAGGGCGCGTTGTCCTACGCGCCTACCTTTGACGGTACTAGCGCTGGGGTTTCAGATTTTATAAGATCATGCAATCGAGCTTGTTCCATGCTGGCACCGAGCACCGAATTTATGTTTTTGACACTTGTTCGGCAAAAATTTAAAGGCGACGCCTGGATTGCCATGAAAAACATGGAATACAGTAATATAAAGGAGTTCGAAAACCTTCTTCGCACTGTTTTTGACCGTCACCGTTCTGCAAATCAATGCAAGGCCGAACTCGAGAATATCATCATGCGACTCAAAGAAAATATGGTTTCTTACGTAAACCGCGCCTGTACGATTTACCGCGACATTCTGCACGCGGAAAGGGGTACGCTCATTGAAGCGGAAAAATTAAAAATTCAGAAAGACGCGATTTGGGCTTTCTTCAATGGCATTCCACCTTTACTGCAAGTTCAGTGTTTGCTTAAGCCACACGATACGTTGGAGCAAACTTACGCGTCGTCGATAGCCGCGTTAAAAAATCAGGAAGACAACGCAAAGCACTTTCAAACACCGGTCGCCGTCACGGTAGCTCATATACAGAGTAATCAACTCGACAGGTCTAGGTCACCTAGGCAAGAGCGCCAGGTGGAAAAAAATAAAGAGCTCCGCTGTAATTTTTGCAATAAACGCGGGCATTTTGAAAGGGATTGCTTGCAGAAAAAGGTATCGAGTAACAACAATAATAATAAACTCAATAATGATAGTAAATTCAATAATAAATACAACAACGTTGACCGGAGAAACCAGAATGACGGTAATAAAAACAAACCTCGCGGTAACGAAAGAAAACCCGAGAAAAATCGGGAGAAATGCCCGTGCTGCGGCAAGGTAAATCACAGTTTGGCAAACTGTTTTAAATTTGCAACGCTTGTACAAACGCGTTATGGGTCGTCAGCAAACTCCAAACTCCCGGGGAAGAACGACGACGGGTCCCACGGGAGTCCGAAACAAGTTCAAAGCCCGCCGAAAAATCCTTTCGGGGTCGCTCACCAGTCAACATCGCGACAGTCGTAATTAATTTGAGAAAAACCGAGGTACCAGCAATTTTGGTCAAAAGTGATGATATAAAAATTTATTTAACGATCATGCTTGATTCGGGTTCGGAGGTAAACATTATGAAAATTGGGGCGTTAAATAAACCGCAAGGAATTGACGAAGAACATAAATTAGCGCTATTGGGCATAAATAAAGACCCAGTATATACGGTTGGTAAAACCCACGTAGAATTATTCGGTTACAGTATTGAATTCAATGTGGTGGAAGACGACTTCCCCATTGTCCATTCCGCTATTTTGGGTGCAAAATTATTTAACGAATATGGTGCTAGATTCTTCTTTGATCCCAAATTATTTACGTTTTACGACATCGAAGTCCCATTCTTCGAAACGGAAATCGAAAAATTGCCTCCAAGATCTGTTACCGTGATTAAAATTAAAACCACTCCCGATTCATCTGACTATGGCTATGTACCTCGAATATACTGTGCATCCGAACTTGAAATCGGAAGCACATTTGAAACTAATAATAACGGTAGTACGCTCTTACGGGCTTACAATAATTCTGATACTGAAATTCTTATTCCCCAGCCTATGGTCGATTTACAATCTTCTTTATGGCGAGATGAAAGCGATATTTCCACTGAATTAAAGTCAGTAAATTTAATTAATGATTTTCCATGCGAGCCTCAATCAACTGCTATTGATGCAGATAATGTTGAGCCTATCAGGGCCATTAGTAACTCACGACTGTCCCAAGACATTGGGTCGGAAGTCGGGGAGAAGTTAAAAGGTTCAGGGGTCGTAGAATCAAGGGTATTCACGATCTCTGAAAATAATAAAATGCCGGAGCGGGCACAAGAAGTGACCAACTCCGTGAACATTACCGAAGATTAATCGGATCAGCAGCGCATGGAAATAAAAAATTTGATTTTTGAAAATCAAGATTTATTTTATTTATCTGGAGAAAATCTCGGATCTACAAACGAAATTTTACACTGTATAATAACTACGGATGATCATCCAGTATTTAAGAAACAATATCGCTTTCTTCCCATACATAAGGAAGAGATCTCGAGACAGGTCAGAGAATTAGAGGAAAAGGGTATTATTAGACCCTCAGAATCAGGTTATTGTTCCCCGATTTGGATCGTTCCTAAAAAGGAAGATTCTTTCGGTAATAAAAAATGGCGTATAGTGATTGACTTTCGTGATTTAAATGAAAAAACTTTTACAGTCACTTACCCTACGCCAAATATTGTCAAAATAATCGACCGAATAGGCGATGCCGAGTACTTCTCAACCTTTGATCTAGCAAGTGGTTTCCACCAAATTAAAATTCACCCAGACGATATACATAAGACAGCCTTTTCTACGCCAAACCAGCATGATGAATTTGTTAGAATGCCGTTTGGGTTGAAAAATGCCCCTCTGACATTTCAAAGATTAATGAACAGAAAACATAGATTAAAATCAAATCTTTGTTTAAAATAAAAGATTAAAAACAAATGACATAGTCGTCTACTCTAAAACATTTGAGAACCACGTCGCAAAAATGAAAGAGTTGTTTATTTGTTTACGTAAGGCGGGCTTGCAACTGCAACCCGATAAATGTGATTTATTCTTAAAAGAAATTAATTATTTAGGACATATAATATCGGAAAACGGTGTGAAACCGGACCCTAAGAAAACCGACGTAGTTGAAAAATTCGCGATACCGAAAAATGTTAAAAAGGTTCGGGAGTTCTTGGGTCTAACCGGGTATTACAGGAGATTTATTGACAATTACGCGAAAATAAGCTAGCCACTAACCTTCCTGCTGCAAAAAGATGCAGTATTCAAATGGGGTCAGAGTCAATCGGAAGCGTTCGAGGCGTTGAAAAGAAAACTGGTAGGGTCGCCGATTTTGCAATTTCCGGATTTTTCGCGAGAGTTTATCATCACAACTGATGCCTATGACTACGGAATCGGGGCGTGTTTAAGCCAAGGGGAAATAAATAAAGATAAACCTGTGTCTCACGCGTCTCGCTTATTGAATTCAGCCGAACGTGACTATTCGACCATTGAAAAAAAAATGCTCGCTTTAGTCTACGCGGTGAATAAATTCCGGCTGTACATTTACGGAAGTCAATTCACGTTAGTTACTGACCATAGACCCCTCACATGGGTTAATTGTATCATCACCGAACTCCCGAATAGTGAGGTGGTGATTAAGCATGGAAGACTACATGTATAAGGTAGTTTACAAGCCGGGTCGCGTAAATTCGAACGTGGATTCTCTCTTTCGAAATCCGGTTGACGAACCAGAGGAGTTTATTCCCGAAGCACGGGTCTGCCCGATACGGAAATTTGATCCAGATAAAACGGCAACGACTCCAGATGAAACTAGCGAAGATGACTCTACCCCTGGGGTAAAACGGACGAGGAAGCAGTACAATCTCAGACGCAAAGTACGCGCTTTTAGCGACCCGGGAAATAACGACACCAAGCCGGAGCACGTGACCCCTCCAGTCCAATTTGTATTTAGACCCCGCGTGTGGCCTTCAGCCCCACCTTTGCCAGGTACAAATCAATCGCCCGTAGATGATCATCAATCTGCAAACGATTCTAGCGACGGTAAGGAGGTAGTGGTTTCGGATACCGAAGATCGAATTCGTCACAAAATTATTTCTGATTCGGACGACGAACCGATGATAGAAGACGCGGACGCGGACGACGAAGCGAACGGTTACGAAAATGATATCGGAGCGGAGCGTCTCCAAACTGATGGAGCAACGTCGGAATCAGACGACGATAACGTCCAAGGTCGCAAAGACGTGGACGAAGAAGACAGTGACGAGGGAGAGTATGCCCCCGTTCGTCCACGAGCCAGGCGAAGGCATACTACACCCATAACGCGAGAAATAGCTCCGAACGTTCGCGAAACGAGTGACCGGTTGTCAATGCAATCAGATAATGGACTAATATTTACAAACGTAAGAGGGAAACCTCGTGATGAAGGAAGCAAAGAACTTGCTGCCGTCTTGGAAATTCCCGCACAATTAACCTTTTGTAGGTCTACTGTAATACCTTACAGGGGAAATAAACGCTGTATAATAGCAGCTCCTACATATAGAGATACTGACCTCGTATCAGTCGAAGATATCCGAGAGACATTGGCTTCTGTATATAATGTAGTAATGGAACTAGGTCTAGAGTCATTAAGTGTGGCAAAAACTAATAAAATAGGTGATATAAATTGGTTGACAATCCAAGAAGAATTAATCGATACCTTTACAGACACCAAGGTTAAAAACTATTTGTTTTAACCTCGTGCGTATCCCGAACGAGGACGAAAAATTAGAAATTTTGGAGGAATACCACGGTTCAGCCGTGGGAGGTCACAAAGGGATGACCAAAACGTATAAAAGAATTCGACAAAATTTTTTCTGGCCTAAAATCAAACAAGATGTTATTAATTATATTCAAAAATGCTTGGATTGTCAACTGAAAAAGCTAATTAGAGATAAGACTAAGCAGCCAATGGTCCTCACGGATACCCCTGATGCGGGTTTTGATAAAATAGGTTTAGACATTATGTACCCAACGCATACTTCTGCGTCTGGAAATAAGTACATATTAACTATACAGGATCTCCTGACTAAGTTCTCGATAACAATCATTTTAGAGCAAGCAACAGCCGTAGATGTAGCACAAGCTTTAGTAAATCGTTCGTTTTGCTACTTCGGGCCTCCTAAGGCCATATTAACTGATTAAGGAACAAACTTTCTTCCAAGTCTACTTAAAAATATTGCTAAAAAATATAAAATCAATCAATATCATACATCTGCATATAGACCTCAGAGTAATGGGTCGGTGGAAAGATCTCCCATGTATTACAAGAATACCTGAAAAATTATATAGGCGAGAATGAAGACTGGGATGAATGCCTGGACATAGCCTCATTTTCATGTAATGTAAGTGAACATGAGGGCACAGGATTCACTCCATATCAACTAGTATTCGGAAAGTTACCCCGTCTTCCTTCTTGCATACAGAAAATAAGGTCAAAATTTAATTACGATAGAAAAATAAATCTACACCAGTTTAAACCGGGAACTACAGTATTTGTACTACGGAAACCAAGGAAAAGTAAAGGAGACCCGCAGTATACCGGTCCTCATGACGTAATATCGATCGGTCGGAACGAGACGGCCGAAGTAGATATAGACGGGATGGTGAAAATAGTTCATCTCAACAAGTTAAGAATTTCTCGTATATAATTTTCAGATGATCGGATTGGTGATACTGCTGGGACTCCTTTCCTTTTCTTTGGGCCGGGTTGGATACGATTGCAGTGGTTCGTCAATAAATATGACTACGTTATCACTGTTGAATATAGGGGAGTGCAATTTCCCCGCAAGGAAAGGTGAAACCGAAAAGGTAACCGTCAGCCTATTACAACCGGCTGAAGTAATTCACGTCCACGTGATCGAGTATAAGATATTGATAAATAGAGTCGTAAAGCGTTGCAGAATGCACTCCCATACATCCTCCGTGTCATACAGACGTAGAGAGTATTATTTGGATATGGATTATACTAGATGTAAGAAAATGCATGAAACGGGTGCAATCTGACTTTACGATCGAGTCCATATGATCAACTTAAAAATAAACACTACAAACTTTCGACAGGCTATACTAGCCGGTGATCATCATATGGGCGGTTCGTGTGCGGAAGGTGTCTTTAGTGATTCGTGGGGTACTTGGGAAAAAGTAGTGGCCGACGGATTATTCGAAATATCCTTTTCTGATTACGAAACAACGCTGAACACTAAAACAAATCAAGTGATCTTAAGATTGGGAACGCGATGAGACGCGCAAAAACTTTCTTGCGTTGCCAGTGAAGGTATGACCGTGTTTTGGAGCGAGACTCCAAAAGATTCGTGTTTAATGAAATACGCGTTAGTTTACCAAAGATCGGCTACGAGAATCATCGGTGAAGAGGGGCATCCAGATGTCTACTCACTCACCACAGAAGATATCACTTACGCGCTGGCTCAGTGAGGTGGAGTAGAAGTGTACGGGTATAATGTTATCAAAACGGAGCACCCGAAGCTTTTCATAGTGATCCTTAAAACCTCGAATTACTCCATTGCAAATAGAAGCGATTAAGACCAAAGATATGGATATTTTATATAGCAAGTTTATATACGTCGATAAATTTATAAGGCAGCAGATGAACATTGTTATCAAGAACTTCTGGTAACGTACAACAATCAAAGTCACTTCTTATCTCCGAAGTCAAGGATACTGCTAAAAAGAGGAACTATCATAGAGTGCAACGCTATCTTACCTACAGGGTACTTCATTGGTAGAGCGTCGTACCATTTGACGCCTCAAAGTGGTTACACGACTAAATATCCAGGACAAAATATCCACGACAAAATATCCACGCCAAAATTATCCACCGCCATAATATCCATGAGACATGATACCTACAACCATAAAATCTATGCGACATTATTTCTACAACCACAATACTCATGAATCATATTAACCCTAATATTAAAAATCAAAAATGATAATAATTATTTAAAAAATTAAAAATGAGAAAATTTAGTAAACGTTTTATATTATTTATTCGTCTCATCTATGAATTGAATCAGGTTTGAATATGTTTTAAAATTTACTATGACTTTCTCCAGTAATGCCATCTGTCTAACGTATTTTTAAGGATTATAAATAGTTTGATATATTGACGCTTTTATCGAGTCATTAATCAATGTGGCGTCATCCGAAGTGTAGTAATAATAAGTTGATCATTAATTATAATAAAATATATTTTGAAAATGCCGTTAGTAATTATAAATAGTCAAAAAGGTAAACCTAAATTAATATATAAAGGTTTTACGTATACCATAAAACATGAAGGTAAATCTGATGTTACTTGACGTTGCATTGATTATATGCAAAAAAAATGTTCCGGCAAAGCTTACACTACATCAAAAAAAAAAAAAATCTGGTGAGTATAATATTATGTTTAAGTATTGTTTACGTTAAATATTTTATCAATATTTGTTTGTCATTAGTATATTAATTTTTAGGTTTAATGATTCGATCTAGTAAACATAACCATTCTCCGGCACCTTCCAAAATTGTTGTATCCAAAATCGTCGATAAAATTAAAAAAAAAGCTGTGAAGTCAAAAGAATCTACGTCATCAATAGTTATGAATTCTACGAAAAATGCACCGTTGGTTGTTGTTCCGGAATTACCTGCTGTTCCTGCATTACGACGTTTAGTCAATCGAGTTCGGCAAAAACATAACCCTCAAATTCCAATACCTGCTCACGTACGTGATCTCCGAATACCCGATGATATAAAATTCACAGAGCGGAGGAAATCATTTTTGTTACATGGCAGCCAAGATGATCAGCGATTTTTAATTTTTGCTACTGCTGATAACTTACATTTTTTGAGTAATTGTGATATCTGGCATGGTGATGGGACATTTAAAAGTGTTCCGTCTATATTTTCTCAGCTTTATACGATTCACGGATACTCTAATAATAAATTATATCCGTTGGTATATATTCTTGCTAGTGATAAATCAAAGAAGACGTACATTGCAGCTTTGAAGGTGTTGTTAAATGCGGAACCTAATCTCAATCCAGATTCTATACTTATCGATTATGAAAAGGCGTTTATTGAAGCATTTCGAAAAGTATTTCCTGATACGAACATTGAAGGGTGTCACTTCCATTATGGACAATGTGTATATAGAAATGTCCAAAGTAACGGATTGCAGGTTGAATATGCTCGAGACTGTGAGTTTGCACATTTTATAAAAATGTTGATTGCTTTAGCTTATGTGCCTAGCAATGATGTATTAACTGCATACGAGCGTTTAATTAGCTCTAACTATGCTGTAGCAAACAAAGACAAGTTAAATTCAATTCTGTTATATTTTGATTGAGTGTAGATTGCTGCAATTGGTAGCCATGGAAGACGTCGACGCCCACTATTTGAAATAATGATGTGGAATTGTTACGAACGTGTGCTTCTTGGATTACCTCGTACGAATAACGGATTAGAAGGGTGGCACCATGGGTTTAATGCTCTCATAAATGTTGCTCATGCAACAATACAGAGATTTTTAGATGTCATAAAAAGTTAACAGTCTTCTATTGAAAAATTGATTGCGCAACATAATGCTGGACGTGATGTTGTGCCACCAAAGCGTAAAAAGTATTTGAATTATGATAACAGATTGAAAAAAATTGTAGAAAAATATGCCGATATGGACGTATTAGAATATTTAGATTCTGTTGCACATAATGTTACATTATAATTAAGTTTGATAAATATGCATTGTTTAACTCATTACTAAATATTATCAAAAAAGTTGATTATTATTAGATAGAATTATAAATATGATCTCATTAAAGCAGTTGAATTATGTAACAAATAATAATTTTTGATGAATATTTTAATATTATCTCATTAAAGTAGTTGAATTATGTAACAAATAATAATTTTTGATGAATATATATATGTCACTAGCAAATAACTATTTAATTTCCTTTCCTACGGATTTATAGCAAGTCCAAAAGTTTATTCATTAAACGATTAACGAATAAGCATTAAACGATATTATGTTTCATGAATGTTTAGTCGCTGGATGTTTTTGCTACGAATATTATGATCCGTGGATATTATGTCTCATGGATATTATGGCGGTGGATAATTTTGGCGTGGATATTTTGTCGTAGATATTTTGTCCTAGATATTTAGTCCTGCCACCCCTCAAAGTATTCGGGCACCAACACCACAACAACTTCAACCGCTGACGGTCCCGGCTTGGAACTATTAAAACCCAGAGCATCTGGCAACATCGGGAATCTACTCTCCAAAAGATTTGGAAAAATTACGTAACCGGATAATGTTTCCGGCTGAAAGACCAGCACTGCTCAATTCCATAGCCATGGGAGCAGCTGGAAGAGACATACCTGCAGGAAGCATCAACGCGCTGGGATTATTCGACGAAGAAGCGCTAGAAAAATTAGCACTCACCACAGGACAGAGAATCTGGCGAAGTTTAATTGACTTCGGATCCGTTACCGCTGGCAT
This sequence comes from Microplitis deprimator, assembly GCA_964016945.1. NCBI lineage: Eukaryota > Metazoa > Arthropoda > Insecta > Hymenoptera > Braconidae > Microplitis > Microplitis deprimator. The sequence continues at coordinate 12,150,165 of OZ024708.1, read as the reverse complement.
ACTATCAATTATGTTACTACTACGTCTACTAAAGTTCGTCTTCGACACGATATTCCATGCATACGCACTGTATGGCATATGCGGCTGCAGCTTATTCTTAGTAATAGCAATATGGGATACATTAGCAAATCTCATATTACATCGCCATCACCACCGAAGGTATAATTTGGATGTTGAGAGTCAAAGAAGCAAAGCTCCAATACCTCGTCCAAGGTCGAGTATATCAATCATAGATGAGGAACCTGAACCTCATAAGTCTGCGCCACCTGAAGAGATATCATATGCAGAGCTGAATCGGCAACTGGAAGATCAACCACTGAGGTCTAAGCTACATCAGTGCACAAAAAGTGAAATATTAACTCGTTTGAGAAACCACGCGGAAAACCGCGAGTGAAAATCGTGAGTGAAAATCGCGAGTGAACGCGAAAGCCAGATTGCGCCAATTTCATATAAAACATTTTAAGAATTTGAGGGAATTGTCTTGAAGACAATCAATAAATCTTGAAAAGACTTTAATACCTGTTATTATCAGGAAAATATATACTTATTAGTATATTACGTAAAATTACTCAGTATAGTAGTATCAGATAACTGAAAAGATGTTGACAAACATGAATTTATGTTTAATTACCTTTTTTACTATAAATACGTAAAATTATTAAAGATGTAAACTGACTTAAGTCGGGAGGTGGTTACCTCGCATTATTTTGAACTTCTTCAGTCAGTTACATCTTAAGTAACTTATAAATTACCGCATGGCGGAAGTATGTCTGTACGAATTATATTTAGAATCAATTATTTCAATAATACCAAATGACCGAGTCGGGAGGTAATTAAAGTACAAGATACTAACGTTTAGTTTCATATTACTAGGTTTAAGTAACACTATGAAACCTTTTCTAACAATATTCAAAATTGATCTTAACTTTTAGTTTATATAGAGTCAGACACATAATTAATTTAAATTTATATCGAGCCACTTTTTCATGATCAGAAGTCACACCGATTTTGTTAAAGCGCCGCGACATACTTAAGTCGGGAAGTGTTACGTTCTAGCTCTAATTAAATTTAAATAAAAATTTTAGAAAATTTTTTTTTTAAGTCTCGAATTATTTATTCGCCACGGTGGGCGAATAAACGGTTCGACACTTCTTAGAATCATAAATAAATAATAAATTAATAAATCGTTACTTTGTTGGCAATATTATTTTTTTCACCGCCAACAATGTAACGGAAATCTCTTGTAATAAGAGAATTACCGTGGCTCGCGGATAGTCTAAACAGATGACGACGCATGAGACCCGGGCCACGACGATTCTCTCATAGGAAACCTGAGAAGCAACGTTCACACTTTTGATAATGTATAATACCAAGGAGTGACAGAATCAAGTCAGTCGATCACAAGATCTAGTAGAGCTAAGAACTCTACACAAACCTGCTGGCTTGATCCTGTCACTCGGACTTTAAAGCAAAATATATATCCGTATTTGATTAAAATACGCACTCCTTATTTAACTGTGGGCACTGCTACCGGCAGCCCAAAAATCTCATACCTCGTAGTGGGAGCTGCTTCCGGCAGCCTAATACTCTCACCTCTTCTGAGTGCTGATACCGGCAGCCTGAACGCTTCCTTTCCGAATCAAAAAAAATTTACGTCGAGAAGCACGAGGTCAGGACGTGCAGTACAGCTCAATCGCGGGATTAAAGGCGTAATCGCGGACCTCACCAAAGGTCGTCCGAGAATGAAATTTGAGGTAGTTGTCGTTGAGCTTTCAAGCTCTTGTGTTGTTGAGCTTTCGAGCTCGTATATTGTTGAAACTATCAAAATCATGTGTTGCTGAGCCGTCAAGCTCGTGTGTTGTTGAGCCGTCGAGCTCTTGTGTTTGATCGACCTATTGGAATTACTTTCTTCTACGAAGGAACCGAGTCTTCGGGGCTCGTCTTGTTCCCACTCGAAGGAGGCATCAAGGGGTTATTTGGGCCGAGTTATGGGGCCAATCGTCAGCATGGTAAGTCACTAAAACTTTTTAGCATAAAATAAAAGAAGGTCAATAGCTGACGCACCTGGGGTCTATTGACACCCTAACGACGTCAACCTGGTCAAATTAAAAATATTCTGTCCGATTAATAAATAAGCCAGAATGTAACACTCGAATGAAGAAAAAATCGTTTCTGTTTTTAGATAAGTTTCTTGCTTTAAGAAATTTTTTTTGTTGCTTTAATAAATTTGCATTTTGGTTTGAGAAGTTTCACTTGTTTCAAAATAATTTTATTTTTTTGAGAAAATTCAATTTCTGTATTTAATCGAGTTGATCTTCATCATAGAAAATGTTCTTTTCTCAAGAAAATTCAGTCTCTTACTCCATAATGTTTATATTTTGTGTCAAGAAAATGTTATCCTCTTACGAAAATTTGGTTTCTTGCTCTAAAATGTTTTCATTATGTTTCACGAAAATGTTCTTCTTTCAAGATAATTTAGTTTCTTGCTCAAAAATGTTTTTATTTTATTTCCAGAAAATTTTCTCCTCTCAAGAAAATTTACATTTTCGTTTAAAAATGATTTAATTTTGTTTCAAGATAATGTTCTTCTATCAAGAAAATTTACTTTCTCGCTCCAAAATGTTTTGTTTTTGTTTCAAGAAAATGTTCTCCTCTCAAGAAAATCACGTCTCTTGCTCCACAATGTTTTTATCTTGTTGTTAACAAAAAATTTCTTGAGCTAAAACGAAAATGTTGTTAAACTAAGAAAAATAACTTTATAAATCAAGAAAGAACATTCTTGGACCAAGAAATTTTTTTTGTCGCAATCAACAATATAATTTCAGTTAAGAAATAAAATACTTCAGTTGAGTAAAGAAATTTATTGAACTAAAGAACTTTTTATTTTTTTTTATTTTTTATCGAAAAAATTATTTTTCGTTTTAAATATTATTAACAATGCAGATAAATACTTTATCAGAGGCATTTATCAGAGAATAGGAGACTTTTCTCAATGAGTTATATATTGTAGCAAATTGAGAAAAACAATTATCGCTTAACACAGGAATTGAACCTAGATCGATTCGGCGTTTCGCGAGAGCTTTACCAACTAAGCTATCCCAGCTTTTGCCCGGCTACATTTCTTTTGCCTACATCTATTAACCCACACTGGCCTTACGATCAGTCATATTTTTCAATCTTAAACACAGAATTTAAAATCAAAAGATTTTCGACAATAATTTGGAAAAATGTTACATTTTGACTAAATACTAAACAGATTATATGAATTTTTCATAAAACAATTTTGATATTAGTATATTAAATTTTTTAATAAAAAAAAATTCGGTTAGAAAGAAAATTACAAATTTATTTAATATTATTTAATTATATAAATTAATTAACTTATTACGATAATATAATTCTATAATTATTTAATTTTAATTTATTCCAATAAAAAATGTGGACTCGGTATCAATTTACTGTGGTAGTGCGAGAAAGAGAGAGCAAGTTAGAATTCAATTCTTAAGAACAAAATTTTCTTCAGCCAAGAAAATTTACTCTTTGCTCAAGTCGGTCATACAGCTTGTCGGGAGAAACTATATTACCAACAGGAGAACAGAATTTTGTTGGTACAACGAATTTATTTTCTTTAATCAAAAGATATTGTTATTGAATGAAGTAAATTAAGGTTCTTGTTTTAAAAAAAAAATTATTTACCTTAATAAATGTATTAACTTTGAATAAATAAGTTCACTTTTAATACAAGTAAATAGCAAATCTTGGATAAAGAAAATTTTTCTTCAATTGAGGAAATCAAGTATCTTTAATTGATAAATAAGTATTTTAATTTAATCTTGAAAGAGTTTTTGAATTAAGAAACGATTTTTTGCCGCAAGATTTAAAATTCAAGTAAATTTAGTACTTAATTGAAGAGAATTCTGGCCTTCCTTCTTTGACTCAAAAATTTTCTGGACTCAAGAAAATTTATATTCACCCAAGATAGTTTTTTTTTCTGTGTAGTGGATTCCTATATTAACTTATCAAATCAGTGAATTTTAATATTCACATATTCATATAGTGAATATTCACTAATTCTGCGTAGTACGATTGTAGCATTGACAAAAAGTAAATATTCTCTTGAAATTAGCGAAAATCACTAATTTTCATGTTTAGAGAGCACATTTTCATTATATTGACTAGCCTATTGTTCGCACAGCAATGGTTACTTTTTTCTTTCTCTATGTGAACTATTATAAATCTTACTCTAAAATTTCTCGATGATGTATTGTGTACATCTTCAACTTGTTTCTAACTTTTGTAGTGTCCACTTTGTTACTGAAAGATAAAAGAATCATTTAATGTTCATGACTATATTACTGATTTATCAATCTTACCCATAAAAAAATCTTTTGATAAAATTTCATGAAATTACCTTAATGAATTTTTATAAAAATTTTTACCGATCATTAGCCTGTTGAAAATTTGTAAAATTTTACCGGCAATCCCTGATTAAAAGAAACGATTCAAAACGATTTGCAATGTTAAATGTCCATAAGAAGGGCAATTCTTAAGTATTCAAAAGCATTAAAAAGTATTTGAAATTTTTTTTTCTAATCGTTTTAAATCGTTTCTTTTAATAAGGGGTTTATTATTTTAAAAAAATATTAATTCAATACAAAAAACTTTCCAACCAAGTGTCACACATTAAATCAATTGATGAGGGCAATACTGAGAAGCATTAAATATTTTTTTGTGACTGGTTTTAAATTTTACAAAATTTTATACGATTGCATCAAATCGTATATACTGAATTTAGTGAAAATCATCTCATGGCTTTTAATAAAATTTCATAAAACTATATGCTTTCATAAGATTTTAACAAAACATTTATTTCCATACGAATAACTTCTTAGAATCTTGATAGCAATTTTGTGAAATTTCACTAATTCTAATTAAGTTTTATGAAATTTTGTTAGCATCCTGTACATCATGAAGAATCGGTATATTACTTGATGTCACTAGATGTATACTATTAGTTTATCTATTGAGTGCGATCGTATTTAAGATGCGAGGTGTAAAGATTGGTATCCGAGTTGAAGTCGACCGTCTTAGACTCTGTAATGCTAGATAGATACATTAGTTTTTGTGACCGATATTTGAAACGTACTACATTTAGTGTCTGTAAATAGCAGGTTATAACCCGCGTTTATTTATTTGGTAAGATCGTTTTGAGTATTTGTTCAAGATGAGAGAGAAGTTAGTAAATGTATGAATTAATATGATAATGAATTTTTTCACAAGATCACTCGTTGAGTTACTTCGATATTTTTTGGTCATTTGCTATCGCACATGTAACCAAGAAATATTTATGATTTGTTGATGACGTCATTGTTAGAACGTTTAGGTACCTTCTTCAACAGCTGTATCTTATCTAATATTTTTAGCTGCAGGCTATAGGCGCTAAATGTCGTAGCTTTCAAGTGTCTGTTACGAAAAAACACTTCATGTAATGAATGCACAAAGAAAAACGCTGTTAAATGTCCAAAGTAATGTCAGAAAAGGTGATAGATAGATTAGTTAGTGCACGGAAAAAAATAATCAGTAGCAGCTACCGCTTAGTGATCGGTAGCCGCTACCGATTAATTTTCGGTAGCTCTTACCGATTATTTCGGTAGCACCTACCGACTGGCAATCAGTACCCGATACCGAAATAATCGGTAGCTGCAACCAATTATTTCGGTTTTACCGAACAATTTCAGTGAGCAAAAAAAACTATTTTTGAGGAGAAGGGGAAGGTGGGGCAAAGAGGCCCTCGGGGGTAAAGAGGCCTCTCTGAAATTTTGATAAAAAAAAATTTATTTTTTCGTTTAATTATTATAAATCTGATAGATGTGCGCATTTTTAGCCCTACGCATGAAACCTGGGGCAAAATGGATCAGCCGAAAATTACGAAAAAATGATTTATGAAATTATAAAAATATTAATATATTTCCATATTTTTAGTTCTACGCATGACACGTGGGGCATCCGGGGCATGATTACTTGTAGTTCTACACTGTAAAAAGAGTAGCGTCAAAAATGAATTCAATTTCTCCACGCGGTGTTAAAATAAAATAACACCGGTGTAAGAGGCGTAATTCGGGGATGTTAAATCAATGTAAAAGCGGAGAGTAGTATGGTGCAACTATAGCGCCCCCCCACCACAAAGTGGTGGTAGAGCCCAGAGCGTGTTGGAGACACTCGCGAGTCGTGTAACTAGCGAAGGCAATATATATATATATGGGGCATTCCACGCCAAATCGGACGGTTTTAAGAATTTTAATTTTTAATTTCCGTCAATTTTTTATATTTTTTAGAACTCATCAAAAAACTCATCCTCCTAAATTTTGAGATTTTTTTGATCATTTTTTCAAAAGATATGAAAATTTTTAAAAAACCGCTCTTTTCATGGTTTTTTTGCTTATAACTTTCCGAAAAATGGTTTAAATAAAAAAACTTAAAGAATAAAAAAGTTTCGTTATTCTATGTACTTTTACAAAAAAAAATACAAATAATTTTTTAGAAAAATTTTTCCGCGTTATTTTTGAGTTTTAAAACTTTAAAGTCGTTTTCTGAAAATCATGCATATTTTGATTTTTCTGAAAATTTGTGACAATAAACTACTATCTATTCCACAACTTTTCAGGTGGTTCCGGTCATGGAACCTCCGTGGCTACTATTTTTTTTCGATTATTGAAAATTGAAAAAATTTTTTTTTTACTATAAATTATTATCCGTACCGATTGTTGACACTGTACACTTGTTTTTCTTCCATATTAAAAATAGATTTCGATATTTTTTTGTTCTAAGTAGAGATTTCAAAGCAGTAAGTAAAAGTTAATGCTATTTATGAGCAATTATAATCAATGTTTGAGAAGCAACTACTTTAAAGCAAAAGAAACATTAGATTTGGTATACAATCTAGCTACGATCATTACAGGAACTCAAAAATATCGTATAATTATTCGATAAAGTGACGGAGCTATATTAACTAAAGAGTACTCTATTTCATAAAACAATCGTTAATGTAAAATTTAAAAAAAAACACGGAAATTAAAAACGTTTGTAATACAGTGTCGTCGCTTTTTCGAATCATTATAGGATATTTTTGAGCTTCTGTAATTATCTCAGCTGAATTGTATAGCAAATCTAATGTTTCTTTTGCTTCGAAATAGTTGCTTCTCAATAAATAAAAACATTTATTATAACTACTCATAAATAGCATTAACTTTTGCTTACTGCTTTAAAATTCCTACTAAAAATAAAAAAATATCGAAATCTATTTTTAATATGTGAAAAAAACAAGTGTACAGTGTCAAAAATCGCTACGGATAATAATTTATAGCGAAAAAAAAAATTTTTTCAATTTTCAATAATCGAAAAAAAATAGTAGCCACGGAGGTCCCATGACCGGAACCACCTGAAAAGTTGTGGAATAGATAGCAGTTTGTTGTCACAAATTTTCAGGAAAATCAAAATATGCATGATTTTCAGAAAATGACTTTAAAGTTTTAAAACTCAAAAATTACGTGGAAAAATTTTTCTAAAAAATTATTTGTATTTTTTTTGTGAAAGTACATAGAATAACGAAACTTTTTTATTCTTTAAGTTTTTTTATTTAAACCATTTTTCGGAAAGTTATAATTAAAAAAACCATGAAAAGAGCGGTTTTTTTGAAAATTTTATATCTTTTGAAAATATGATCAAAAAAATCTCAAAATTGAAGAGGATGAGTTTTTCGATGAGTCCTAAAAAATATCAATAAAATGACGGAAATTAAAAAATTTTAATTCTTAAAACCGTCCGATTTGGCGTGGAATGCCCCAATATACACTTATCCAACAAGTTAAAGGAATAAGAAAATTTTTCTAAATTTTTCAGTGATTTTTGGAAGGCTGTGTTTATGTATCTTACGAACAGTGCACTTTAGCAATATAAGTGTCATGAGCAATTTTGTAAGGGACAAAATTTCCTAAAAGATTGGTTCGCTGCATATTTTTTGTAAGATGAGCCGTTTTTTTCACTATTAACAAAACTTAATGAAAAAAGTGAAAAATTGACTGTCGGAGCTGATACAATCGACATGGATCGAGTTAGACTGACACCGTTTTCTACAATTTTAAAAAGCAATAATTATTCTACAAATAAAAACTGATTTAAAAACGATAGCTCAAAACTGGGCTAAGTTATAGTAATTTAAAAGAAAAGTTATTCGATTTACATGCTTTTTAAACGGGAAATCTTTGATGCTCGAGAGAAAGTACTTAAAATTTAAATTAAGAGCTGAAAGGTTCAAGGAATTTTTTGATCAACATAAATAACAAAATTTTCTTGTGCCCGCTAAAATAAAAAAAAATTCGTTTCAAATGGAGCACCCTAATATATAAAGATATATATATATAGATATATCATTCGTACGATCCACGAGGATCTCGGTCGTTCAGTTCACCAACGTCGCCGCCTAGAGATTGTTGCCGAGGAAGTCCTCCTCGATCCAGTGACGTTGGTCATTCCAAATTCGGGTATCGCGTTAAGTGAGGTTCGTGAGTCGTCGAGCTCTTGTGTTGTTGAGTCATTGAGCTCTGGTGGTGTGGTTTAACAGCTGGAGTCGCTCGCCCTTACAGAGGATTCAGGCCTTCAAAGCTCTTCCTTCGCAGAGGACGATTCACGGGAGAAACCAGTCTTCTGGACTGGCATCAGCAAGGGTTGGCAGTTGGTTTCAGTGGACATTCCATCCGTCCATCCACCTAGTGGAAGCATACCGTTCCACGACCCTCGCTACGGGTACTACTCAGAGGCCTACTTCAAGGCCACCGGCAGGGACGCATACGCCCCGGCGAAGGAGAAGAAACTACGTAAGAAAGGGGTTATTTGGGCCGACTTATGGGGCCCATAATTTCCACCATGGTAAGTCATTAAAACTTTTTTGCATAAAATAAAAGAAGGTCAACAGCTGACGCACCTGGGGTCTATTGACACCCTAACGACGTCAACCTGGTCAAATTAAAAATATTCTGTCCGATCAATAAATAAGCCAGAATGTAGCAACCTTATAAAATTTTTATGAGAATTCAGATAATTAATAAAAATATATGTGATTTTATATAAAGTCTTGAATAACCTTTTATAATTTCAAAAAGATATAATATGGTTATATAAAATCATTTATGATCATATAAAAGTTTGTATAGGTTCATGATTCTTATATATAAATTTCGATGGTCTAATAAGCAGATTATCTTATAGAAACTTATAATTTTATATAAAAATTGAATGTGATGAAACTTAATCATATTGGGTAGATTATTTATGTACGATGTATCAATTTGATCATTGGATTTAAGTAATGTTATGGATTGTAAATGCTTGTAAGTGTAAAGCAGACTAGAGAAGTAGACGATAATCCTGCGATATTCAAAGTTGAGCCGCATTGAGGTAGCGCATTAGTTGGGTGGATGACCCCTTAGCAAAATAGCAGTTAACCGATAGATTTTTTTTTTAATTTGAATTTGTTCATGCACGGTTATACACTTCTCACAAAAATTAAGGGAGCAATAGAATTTTATAAATTTTTTAGTGATTTTTAGTAGGCTGTATTTTTGTGAAAAATGATCGTATCGAAAAAATTAAAAAAAAAGCTAATTGAAGCTTAAAATTTCTAGTTGAAAGATCTTACAGCAAAATAATTTTTTGAGCCACGGTTTTTGCGGAATCATAATAAATAGCTCGAAACCGAATTTTTCTAAATTTTTTAATTTTGTTTTTTGGGTCTACGAAACCGGGAAAATTATTTTTAGAAAAATCATTTCATCGCTCATTTAGGAAATTTATTCAGCTACAATTTGCTATTTTTTGTTTCTCCGTACGATAATTTGCTGCTGAGATATCAGCCTTCAAATAAAAAAGGATACCTTGTCTTTGATTACACCGGCACACAAAAAAAATTAAGTAGAATGTGCATTTGACCGGACTTACCTACGGGTACGTATTTTGGTCCGCTGAATCCGAATTCGAGGTCAGTTTGACGTCTATACCCCAAAAATTTCGAGAAAACTTCGAAAAACCGTAAAAATGATGAAAATCGACAGTTTTAATGATAAAAAAATTTTTTGGAACTAACCTAAGCGTCATTTTCATGTATATCGATCCGCTGAATATGAATCGAAACTTTATTGAGACCAAGAGCCATTTTAAATGTAAAAAAATCACACAAACCCTCCAAAATTCTGAAAAAATATAGTTTTCATGATAAAAAAACTTTTTCTGGTCCAATTCAGATAAAATTTTATATTTTTTCATGTCTTTAATTCGCATCTTAATTTTTTTAGTCTATTTACCCTCTAAAGCTGGAAAAATTCGAAAAAATTGTAATAATTACCATTCATAACAGAAAAAAAATTGATTGAACATGATTTAATGCCTAAAATAAATAATCTATAACGTAGATATATTTAATAACTAGAAATCTGTGAAATACACAAGACATAAAAAGATAGAAAGAAATGATTTTTACAAATCATAAACTTTCCTTCGTTTGTATCGCTCACTTTTATCCTCAAATGATCTTCGTAGTGGATTCCTCTTTCGTTTACGATTTTCTTCAGGTACTTCTCTTTTTAACATCCAACAAAAATCTGCCATCATGTTAACACTCCAATTTCCTTGGTATCTACTCTCCATTTCACTGATGTCTTGGTGAAAACGTTCTCCCTGTTCTTCACTATAGTCTCCACAATTGTCAGGGAAGTGGTCAAGATGAGAATCTAAAAAGTGTAATTTGAGATTCATTAAACAACCCAAATTTTTTTAGTTTTCCAGCAATGCGTCAACTAAAGTGCTGTAATCCTTACTTCTGTTATTTCCCAAAAAGTTTTGTGAAACATTTTTGAAGCTTACCCAAGCTGCTTTTTCTGTGTCGTTCATTGTTTCTTCAAAATTTGCATCCTGAAATAAAGATCGTGTTTGGGGTCCATCAAAAATTCCCTCTTTCAATTTCGCATCACTTATTGCAGGGAACTTTTCTGTCAAGTATGCAAAACAATCACCATCTTTATTCAGAGCTTTCACGTACTGTTTTATGAGTCCCAACTTGATATGTAGTAGTAGCAGCAAATATTTGGAAGGGTGAATTAAGGGTGGTCGTATAACGTTATGGGAACCTGGATTCAATGCAGAACTTGATGGCCAATCTTTTTTAACATAGTGATTTTTGCGGTCTCTGCTATCAAACAAACATAAATAGCAAGGATATTTGGTGAATCCCGATTGCTGACCTAAAAGAAGTGTTGCGATTTTGAGATCTCCACAAATTTTCCAGTTATGCTCTGAATATTTTATTTTGCCCAATATAATCTGTAAATTTTCATAAGTTTCTTTCAGTTTTGTCGAATGAGCTATTGGAATCGGCGCAAATTCATTCCCAATATGAAGCAAAACAGCTTTAAGACTTCGTTTCGATGAATCGATAAAAAGTCTCCACTCATCGTCCTTATACGTGTTCGGTTTCAATTCATCAACTGAAGCTTTAACATCTGAACAGTATACCACCGAATTTTGATCGTCGTTCATAAAAAATTTCCGGAATTCTTTTTCCCTATTTCGATAGAATGTCACTGATACACCTTTAGCCAACAAATGTTTTTCTTTCAACCTTGACACAAGTAATTCAGCTCCATCTTTCGGTAAAGCCAAGTCTCGAACCAGATCATTAAGTTCTTCTCGGCTAAACATTTCAGGGTCTTTTGTTTTTCCGCCAGGTAAGTACTCTTCATCTTCTGAATGTTCTTCTTCCGAACTTTCTTCAACTAGCGTATCGTCTTCTTCTACACCCATTTCTTCAACCGTATTAACTTCCTTGTCAACTTCTATTTTTTGTGGCTTAATAGCTGATGAAACATTGGCGTATACAATTTTCTTTTTTGTATTTCAGGTGAACCCAGAAGTATCTGTCATACAGAAATAACAATTCTGTAAACCAGTTGGTGAAGACCGTATCATTGGTATTGTGAATTTCAAGTTGTCCTGTTTCTTGTTTTTTTCCCACCGGATTAACATCATGTTACATCGACTACAAATCGTATGTGGAACCTATGCTGAATCCAAATTAGTAATTTGGAGACCAAAACATTCTTCATAAATTTGTTTGATCTTATCAGATAACGATCTTCGATTCCTTTCCAAATTGTATTCTTCACAAATGTAACAAAATGAATCAGGACTTTTATTACACAGATGAGAATTACTTCTTGCAATAGTATACTCTCCAGTAGCCAAGTTTCCCACTTCTGAAGAGCTGCAGTCGCTTGATGACGACGCCTCCGAGCCTGCTTTCTCACCCTGACCAGACGCCGATACTGGGGCTCCGACTCCCTGCATCGTAAAGTACTTATCACTTGTACCTGCCATGACGGCACACACGCCGTTAACCCAGGGACTCTGCCAGATAATTCTGTTGCCCACCGTCACCACGTGGAGGTGCTCTGGTTACAGACACAAGCAATTAAGTCTTCAGAAGTCAAAAACGAGAGTAAAAAAACCAAAAAAATTACTTTTTTCGAAATTTTGGAGTGTTTGTGTGATTTTTTTACTTTCAAAACGGCTCGTGGTCTTAATAAAGTTTCGATTCATATTCAGCGAATCAAAATACATGGAAATCACGCTTAGTTTAGTTTCAAAAAAATTTTTTTATCATTAAAACTGCCGATTTTCATCATTTTTACGGTTTTTCGAAGTTTTCTCGAAATTTTGAGGGTGTAGGGGTCAAACTGACCTCGAATTCGGATTCAGCGGACCAAAATACGTACCCTTAGGTCAGACCGTTCTGGGTAAGGCCTTGGTGAAAGCTGGGGGTAGCTCAGCCATTATGATGCGATCGGCAAGCACAAGAAGTTGATGCTGTCTGCTAGGGCATCTGACGGATCACAAGGTTGTGCCCCGGTCGCAGGTGATCCGGGACTAGACTTAAGAAGACCTTGTGATAGACTGAGAAAGGTCAGGTGCGGAGTAGCCAGACGAGAATCCAGTAGTTACCTCTCAAAACTCTCATCTAGCCGATCCACCATAACAACTGACGGGTCACCAAGGCGGTGTTCCGGTTGCAGGTGAACCGGGACCAGTCTGGGGGCAGGCCTTGGTGAAGACTGGGGGCAGGTCAGCCATCATGGTGCTCTCGGTGAGGAGAGAATACCCGAAAGGATTCTCCAGAGTAGATATGGTCCGCTATAACCACTGACGGATCACAACGTGGTGCCCCGGTCACAGGTGAACCGGGACCAGACAGGAAGACCTTGTGACGAGCAGTTAAAAGTCAGTAATTATAGTGAGACCCAGTTAGAGTGTCAGAGTATTGACAGATGCAAGAGAGACTATTAATTGAATCGGTGTACATACCTAAATAACCCAGGTTATGATTTACTTAGACCTGAGTGTTGTGATCGATAGCTGGTAGACTGAGAGAAGTCGAACTGGATACCACGTTCACACTAGAGCGGGATTGCGCGATGCAGCTTGCTGATGGTCGAGAACTGTTTCTTGCTTAAGAGGCGACGTACTTGATTCTTGATGGTTGCTAGAGATGAGAGAAATTACACTAGTATTATCGATGTGGTATCGACAGCAACTGGATGATCAGGAGCTATGCAATGGTATTATTGGGCTATTGTAATGGTAGACATCACTTGCTAGCGATAAAATGCTGTCAAACTTAATATTTATTAAACTGAACTATGGCTGATTTCACTGTATTAGGTGAAGATTAGTTGAACAGGATCGGAGACACTCGATGTGCTTGGTATAAAAGGTCAGAGACGACTGACTGGAGACAACGGCAACTAGTCGATGCAGAACTCCAGTATGCTAGAGAAAAAGGTTTGAAACTGGTTTGGAAGTTTCTCGATTTTTCCACTTTCCCAAGAGCGTGAGAAAGTCCTGTAAAATTATTTATAACAAAAATCATATGTATAAAAAAAAGACTGCGATCTCGCGACCAAATGTTCGCGTAGAAGAGCTGCGTGTGCGGGCAAAAGGCTCGCGCTGTGAACAGAAAGGATCAAATTTTATGGCCCCGAACCCGAGACGGTCATAAAAGTAGATACACGGGCGATGTTGCGACTAGCGCAGAGCTAAAATATTTAGTTTGAAGAGAAAGAATTATATTTTATAATATTTTATTTTGTTTTTGAAAATGCACATTTGTTAAGTTTTTTATGTCAATTATTTAGTTTTTAATTTAATATAGCAATTTTCAACATTGCAGGTCCAATAAGCTGTAAAATCACCTGGCAACATTGACCTTTCCATGAATATTTGCAAAGTAGCGATGAATTGACTGAACAACCATAAAATGTCCATCATTTGTGGGTTTTTCAAATTGATATTAAGAATGAAAAAAAATTTTTTTTTTTTTAAATCGAAAATGGAGCTTATGAGGAATTTATTCAAGTTTCATAAACTGCCCTTAAAATTACTGTGCGAACATTAGTTGCTGAGATATCAATAATCAAAGACAAGGTATCCTTTTTCATTTGAAGGATGATATCTCAGCAGCAAATTATCGTACGGAGAAACAAAAAATAGCAAATTGTAGCTGAATAAATTTCCTAAATGAGCGATGAAATGATTTTTCTCAAAAAAAATATTCCCGGTTTCGTAGACCCAAAAAACAAAATTAAAAAATTTAGAAAAATTTGGTTTCGAGCTATTTATTATGATTCTGCAAAAACCGTGGCTCAAAAAATTATTTTGCTGAAAGATCTTTCAACTAGAAATTTTAAGCTTCAATTAGCTTTTTTTTAATTTTTTCGATACGATCATTTTTCACAAAAATACAGCCTACTAAAAATCACTAAAAAATTTATAAAATTCTCTTGCTCCCTTAATTTTTGTGAGAAGTATATATAATTATATATCATCAGATCCTGCGAATTTTTAGATATAATCATATATTGGTTATTATATATATAATTAGACAAAATCTTTTTTTCTCGGATATGCATAACTTTATATGATTATATATGACAATATGATATCATAGGATTTTATATGATATTATAGGATTTTATATGACTTTATAAGATTTTATAAATTCATATAAGTTTTTGTAGGACCACTTTCACTATAAAACTTTATATGACTTATATAAGTCACTTTTATATGATCATATGAGAACTTTTTTTCCCGGGTTACTATCTAACCTAGTAATGGTTACCATTCTACATAAGAATTAGAACCATTCTTTTCTCTCTATGTACAACTTTACGTATTTTATAATATTTTATACACTCATGAAATTTCATACACTATAAATTTTGTGCAGTAAAGTTTTATGAAACTTTATAAAATAATACAATTAAACAACACTGTATGTAATGCTTAAAAAACATTATCGT
Organism: Microplitis deprimator; assembly: GCA_964016945.1. Classification (NCBI taxonomy): domain Eukaryota; kingdom Metazoa; phylum Arthropoda; class Insecta; order Hymenoptera; family Braconidae; genus Microplitis; species Microplitis deprimator. Next base: position 12,134,761 of record OZ024708.1, on the reverse strand, counting down.
CAGCACGGCATTTTAATCTTATATAATCCTACAAAACTTCATAAATTGTTGCAAAACTTCATTAAAATTTGCACGATTCTATGAAATTTCTCAAAGCTACAAAAATTTCCATAAATTCATTCTTTTCAATACTGGATTTAAACTCGAATTTTTATAAAAATTCGATGAATTTTTAAGAATTTGATGAAATAGAACAAAATTTAATCGAATACCATATATTTTGAGTGACAAAATTTTAATTTATTTGATTTAATTTTATAAAATTTTATAGGACTTTATAGAATCTTATGAAATCTTAGATGATCATTGTCTTAGAACAAATTAAAATTTTATAAAATTTCATACAATTTTATTGAACTTTATATAATAAATTATATTTCCATTAAATTTTATGAAACTTTATAAAGTTTTATATAGAATCCTATTAATTTTATATCGTAAAAATCTGTAAAAGTACATATTACAGAATTTCATACAATTTCCGTAATTTTCATGAAAGTTTATGAAATTTTATGAAAAGATTTTTTCCTGGGGTATATTTAATACCTGAATTTTGATAAATTATCCGCTTGCTCAAACAAAGTTTTATTCAAATGCTGTAAATTGACGTATATATTGACTAAAAGAATAATATTCAAAATATCATAACCAGCTATTTC